>VDFB02271358.1:463233470-463298656 GCA_007258455.2 Sequoia sempervirens
CTGAGTTCAACTATCTCTTACAATTATTTTTTTATAAAAATTAATATTTTGATAATTTACATACATTTTTAATATAAATTAATTCATACTTATCTACATACATTTATTTAATTACTATAAATAAACTTAAAATAAAATTATTTTTATTTACGCTAATATTTAATCGATCTTTAATCCCTTGAAATGGTATTAGTACAATATATCTATCACTTCTATATTGATATAATTTTATATTTTTAAGATATAATTTTTTTATTTAAAATAAAAATAAAAATTAATAATGTTATTTAAATTTTAAAAAACATATACTATTAATCACATAACTCAACTTAACTGAAAATCTAAATTTAAATTCTAAAATCTTAAGTAGTAATTTAAGGAAAAGCATAAGAAAAATATTGAATATGTTTAACACAACTTCTCATTCCAAATAGAATATCTAATCAAGAGACCTTTACTTTCAAAAATTATTATAGAAAATTTTGGAAGGACTAGCATGTGAACACTTTAAAAAAAAATGTATAATTCACTCATAAAGACCATAACCACAAAATTATTGTGATGTAATAATATTACACTCTTTATGAATGTATAATATACGATATTGCACCATTTTAGAAGTATCTTACTTGTGCATATATTATTTACTTTTAGTTGTTCAAAGTGTATGGATGTTTGTTATAATTACTACTCTACACAAAGATCTAGGGAAACCCATTACATGCATAGACATAAAAAAAAAATCTCAAGATGATATGGTAGCACAAGCTTAAATTGTAATTTTGATTATAATAAATGCTACATGTATAAAAAATAATCAAACCTTTACTTATTGAAAAATTCATCTTGTGGAAAATTTACCACGAGTAATTCATCTAATTCATGCATTAACATTTTTTAATATATTTCCTTCAGATCTTTTTGGAAAAGAATAATTTCCACCACACAATGTTTGTGATTACTTGTAAAGTTTAGCTAACAATACCAACTATTAGATTATATAGTTGCCATATGTATATTTGCAATAGTACAATCATAGAGATGACTTATATTGTTGTGTAATTAGTTTACTAGAATAAAATAAAATATATTGAAAAATATTTTCATTTTTATTATCATAAATCAAAATTTCTAATTTATATATGAAATGAATTATCCACGTCGATGAATTGCTAGTGGTGAATTTTCCATGAGATAAATTTGTCATGGCGATGAATTGTTGGTGATGAATTTGCTTGATGTCAAATAGTCTAAACCCGAGAGCCTAATTGTCTAGTAGGAGCAAAATGTCTACAAGCACACTAGCCTAGTAATAGTTTAGCACACTAAGTGCATGAACACCAAACATCATCATGTCATAGTTTAAATGTAAGAGCACAATAGATCAACAAGAACATAATACCCACAATCACAATAACCCTATAATAGTTTGAAACATGGCAATTACAATAACAATATCAATATCATAATTTAACCATCACATTATATCATTAATAACACAACTTAAATCAAATTTTATATATATATATATATAAATAAATAATTTTAACTAAAAAAAAAAAATCTTAAATTCAAAATACGCTTACAAATTATTACTTTACAACAAAAATATTTCAATCATCAATGTCACCTTTAATATTTTTTACTACTTTATGTATTTGAAACATATTTATCATTTTCCGTAAAGTATAAATTCTCTTGCAATCGTTTCGAATTGTTTAAAAATATTTAATCAATATAATAATGGTATAAAGAGATGGGTCACAAATTTGTATTATTGAAAGTCCGTGTCTTCAATTACGAGAATAACTTTGATTCAATTTATTTAAAGTAATTATTTAGGGCATGGGAAAATAATCATTTAGATAGTGAAAATGTTCAACCATTTTATTAAATAATTAATTTATAATATAAAAAATAAATAAAATATTAAAGTCAAATTTCAATTTTTAAGTAATATAGGAAATTTTGTAAAGCAATTTTATATTTTTCATTTTATTCAAAAATAATTATTTAGATTATGAAAATTAATTATTTAAATGTTGAAAACTTTTGATTAAATATTAAAAAATGGATTTTTTTAAATCATTATTGAATAATTCAAAAATAAAAATAATTATTAAAATCAATTTTAATCTTTTAAAATCTCTGAAATTTGTAAAGTAAGTTTTATCTCTTTCATCTTATTCTAAAAGTAAGTATTTCGATAATGAGAAATCATTATTTAAATATAGAAGATTTGTAATTAATTTATAAATCACCAATTCATAACTAAAAATAATAATTAATTATTATAATTAAATTTCAATCATTTTAATAATCTATGAAATTTTATTAAAAAAATCTCTTTCTTGTTCTTAATTCCATTAAGTATTCTTTTTAATTTTAATAAATTTTTAAATGTGTAAATAATATATTATACATTTACATCAACACATTTTTTATTTTCATAAAAGATCATATATCTATATATATGTGTGAGTGTGTATATATATATATACATATTTGTGTAAGTGTATATGTATGTGTATATGCATATGTGTGTGCATGTATATATGTATATAGATATATTTGTGTAAGTGTATATGTATGTGTATATGCATATGTGTGCGCTTGTGTATGTGTTTCTATGTATATGTATATGTATATATTTGTATATCTGTATGTGTATATATCTATAAATATATGTGTATATGTATATGTATGTGTATATATGTATACATTTATATATCTATGTATGTGTACATATATGTATATACATATATATACATAGTTATACATATATATATCATTTAGTGCAATTTTTTAATATTTTATAGAAATCATATTGATTTTAAATTGTACTTTATTTCTTCAAATTTCACATGAAATTTAGACATTTCAACTAAATTTCTAAATAAAAATGATTAAATTAATAATTAAAAATTACAATATTTATCCACTTTAGAACATGCAAGAAAATAGAAGTAAACATTTAAATTAATATTCTTATATAATTTATGTTAAATTTACTCTATGCATTATATCTTTAATATCATGGCTCACTTTTATGTCATATATTCTTGTAAATTATCTTTAAAATTGAAATAAAAATTTCTTCACTAGTTAAAAATAAACCAATATATGTCTGACCTTGAGTAGCATTTGTATAACTCCAATTTTGGTGGGATTAGTTAGACGTATCTCTTCACAAGTATGTTCTTAGCTTCTTTTTATTTTCCCTTAAAAAAACCATGTTTGATATGGTCCTATTGCTTAAAATTTTGGCTCAAGATATGTCGTCTACATATATCAATAAGGTTCTTAGTTCATTGGTTCAAAAATGGAACCAATTAGTTCACATCCTCAATCACATTGAAGTAGTATATTTTTCCCTTAGAGATGTTTGAGAAAATTTAAGGATAAATTTTCTTTGTTCTAGGAGTACCTTTTATCAAGCAAGTGTATGTGTATATAGTGAAAAGCTATTGGTGAATACCAAAGGTTGTATTCCAACTAAAGTCCCTATCAAATGCAAAAATCATGTTAAATAGTAATAGAAATTGAATATGGTAGAAGATATAAGAAGTTGATTATGGGTGCTTCTTTTGGATTGATCAGAGATAGTTTAAGTTTATTACAAATACTTAAGAAATATACAATAGTATATCAAGCACTATTGACAAACAAAAAAGAGTAGATATTGAGTATATGAAGCAATGTCATTTAGATTTTTAACAAAAAATTAAATCACATTTACATTATCTTGAGATGTTGCTTCCATCATATCAATGGGTATTCCAAAGGGACTCTTTTTGAAAAAAATTAAGTGGATTTGATGTAAAAGGAACTATTTAAGTTTCCAACAACCAAAAAGAATAAATAACATTGAATGTATGAGGCATCAAACCCATCAAAGAGATAACTCTATGTAAGGCATGAGTCACAACCCTATAAAAGAATTATTGATACATGTTTCTACAACTATACAAAATAGAATAGTACATCAAGAACTGTTTACATACAAAAAAGAGTGAAAACTAAGTAAATGAAGCAATTTCATTTAGATTTTTAATAAAATTTTAAATCACATTTACATGAATTTAAGATGTTTCTTCCATCATATCAATGGGTATTCCAAATGGACTCCTTTTGAAAGAACCAAGTGGATCTAAAATAAAAGAAGTCATTTTAGTTTCCAACAACAAAAAAGAAGTTTGCAATTAGCCATGAAATTCTTATATTGTTGTTTTTATGGGTGATGTACATTCTCTATAATTACAAAAAAGTTTGTTGCTGAATTTTTTCTTCATGTTCTATAGCAGTTGAATAAAAAAAACTAATATATTGAGATGTTAAAATTTATTGAGCTATCTACAAGATAAAAATGTTTTAAAATATTTATTTTTAGGGTCTTAATAGTTGCATAGTAATATTATCATGTAATACCTTTTTAACTAAAAATAATCATAATTAGTTGATTAAGCATAACCTTTGTTGTAGTTGGATTTATTATGTTGTTGCTACAGAAAATTAAGAATATAAGTATTTTAAAGAGCTAGATATATAACTCCAATGGAAAATGTAAGCATTTAATATTATAATCTTGAGATATAAGAATGCATTTAATTCTATAAAAAAATTACATCCTAAATGATAGTGCCAAAATGGGGGGCTTTGGAAGAATTTTGTCCATATAAGTGTCAAACTAAATCACTTAGATCCCTTCTTTCACAAGGTCAATGATGTATTTTTCCATTGTAAATGTGAACATGCCTTGTATTTGGAATCTGCAGAAAAGGAACATGATTGTAAACATGTCTTTTTTATAATTTTCAAAAGCAATTGTTGCAAGCTCTAAGAAATTTTGTTCTAAGTGTTGTTTATGTAGCTAGCAGTCAAAAACTCCATCTATTTTCTAAATTACGCATTGTAAAATAGGTCGGTCTGAAAACTTTTTTTGATGCATGGGCATTATTCTTGATTCCCTTTTTTATTATTTTCCCAATCCTATCATGCAAGAGTCGTTAAGTTTTAAATTTTGTCTTTTCTTTTTTTGGGTGGAAAATACCTATCTGCATGCTCATTTATGAACAACAAGAGGAAATGGGGAATAACAAGAATAGGTGGGATTTTAGAACTAAAACTGAAGTATTTAGGCATTTATGACTAAATTTTGAATGCTACACAAAATTTAGATGGGATTTTGGGGAAGGAAACTTTGAGAGTTTTGGAATTTTGGAGAAAAATAACATAATAGAAGGAGAGAAAAGGACAAAAGAAGAGTAACAAAGAAGAAAAAAGAGGAAATCAAAGTAATATAAGGAAAAAAATCCAAAAGATAGAACAAGAATAGGAGGAAAAATCTAGAAAGAGGAAGGCATAGAGGAGAAAGTGCTAGGAGAAGAAGAAGAGAGAGGAGAAATAGGGGAATCTCATATTTGTCACAATAATTTAAAATGTATACAACTAATTTTAAATGATTACATTTTCTTAGATAAAATAAATATATTATTCCTCTTTTAAGATTGTTTTCTTCTTGGATTGAATGTGAGTGTGATTGTAAATGATAATTTTATGAATTTGTTGCTCAAAATGGTTATGTTTTGTGTATTGTTTGGTCAAGGACCTAAAACCCATTTATTTATGTGTCTGTAGCCATAGACTATTATTTACAACTTAGATATTGTGTAAGTTTCTTGTAGCAACACAACCTCCCTTTTCTACTTGCTACTAGTTGGGTTGGGTTTTTGGGTGCCTATGAGGAGGTAGCTTCTATCAATGTGAAATTAGAGCACAAATAAAAATATAGGAAGGATGATGGTGAATTTTTATTGGGGTTGAAGGAAGCCTTATAAGTTGTGACTATGGGTGTGCCCCTACATCAAGCGATATTGCAACCAAGAGGACTGTACAGTAAGAAGAAAAAGGAAAAAAATGAGATTTGGAGCAATAGGATACTACCAAGGAGAAGTATGGAAGAGGTTGTATATGAAAAATTAATAGGAAGAATAGATGAGGTAGAAGAGGCTCTAAGGGGAGTGCAAGCAAGAATGGATGTAATAGAAGGTGGAATGAGTAGAGTCAAAGCACATGAAGAGATTGATAGTGAAGATGAAGAAGTAGATATGGAAGGGTAGGAAGGTGAAAATGTAGATGGAGATATGGATGCAAGATTAAGAAGGATTATAAGGGCTATTTCTAACATTGGGAAGGGAACAAGGATGTAATTACCAAGATTCTCAAGAATTTCAAAACCAGCTGAGCTAATAAATTGGATAATAGAGATGGATGAATGCTTTGAATATGATAAAGTGGAGGACCCTAAAAGAGTGAAGGTTACTCAAAAAATATTGAAGGGGAATGTAGTACTTCAGTGGAAAGAGGTGTAGGTTGAGAGAAAAATAAGTGGAAAAGATAAGATCACTTGATGGGATTGAATGGTGAGCAAGATGAAGGTTAAATTTATACCTAGTGATTATTAACTTGAACTTCTCAAGAAACTGCAAAATTTAAGGCAACAATATTTAAGTGTGAAGGCAGGTATAAAGGATTTTTACAAAATTTCAATAAGATTTGGCCATAAAGAAACTATGAAGCATCTACCCAACAAGGGAGATAAGTTATGGGGTACCCTATAAGGGTAATTTCTCTATAAGAGACTAGGCATTGTTATATGTATGTAATAGATGACAGAATAGGAGATAATCATAGAGAAGATAGAAAAAGACTATACTATAAAGCAAATACTAAGAACTTCTTATGTAATGATTATCTGAATATATATAATATATGGAGTTATAAGGATTTAATGGATCTCTATGTTATGAATGATTATTTTTATGGTTAGAAATATCTAGGTTAAAATTAGATAGAGTCCTTGACCACAGTCATTTATTCCATTGTACCCTCTGGGGTATAAACTGACTATATAAGGGATACTAGGGTATAGATATTCAAACTATAATTCCCCATATTCCTCTGTTAACATTGGTTCCATTGTTGGGACCCTAGAGAGGATAGTGAAGAAATTCAAAGTAAAAAGAAAAGGGAAAATGTAGAAAAAGAAAAAAAAATCAAATAATTCTCTTAAGTACTACCTCTATGAGAGGGGGGTAGGCATGTAAGGGATGAAAAATGGAAATGGGGGAGGGATCTAAAAAGATCCCTAAAAAGATGTAACTATGCAAAAACTAAACCACCCATGAGAGATATAAGGATTAATGAAAGTTCAAACTAGAAAGACCCATGGGGACAATAGATAATGAAAGGAAAAGAGAGATAATTGAAAGGATTAAATTAGGAATGGAGATAGGCATAGAATAAAGGAAATTAAAATAGATTCAAGAAAGATAGTAAAGATATCATAGAAGAATGGAAGTAGAGAGGAGGAAAATAGAGTGGGACTTAGATTTTGCAAAAGAAAATAGAACAAAAGAGGTTGAGTGTAGCTCAATGAGGGTGTTGGTAAGCGCACTAGGGTGGGTGATGTTGAAGAAGAAGTAGAGTGTGTCATTATTAGTGATTTTGGGGAATGTAAAGAAAGAGATCTCCAACTAGGTTCTAGCATAGACCAAATTAAATTCAAAATCTACAAGGATAAATTAAAGAATATGGAAACACTAGAAGAAAAATAGAACAAGTGGTAATAAGAATTATGACACCTCCTCTAAACAAAACACCAACTACTCATATAGACTGGAGGAATACTCAATTAAGGATAAATGAAGATTGATTACCAATGGAAAATCCTCTACATAGCCTTCGAAACATAACATTTGATGTTGAATATTTAGATGAGTTAGTCACCAGAAGTGTTTTGAAGATAAGAGGAACAAATGTGGAAGGAAAGAGGAAGAATAATATAAGATTAACAACTCCTAACAAAATTCCACTAGAAAATAGCCAAATGACGCTCACTAACAAAAGGATGTCTTCAATAATGAAAAGACACATTGAAAATACACAACCCCTGTACCAAAATTCACCCTAAATACCATTAAAAGAAAGGATGATTTTGTGGAAGAAGTACAACACAACATAGAAGATAAAAATGTAGGAGGACAACAAGGAGAGGAAAATATTATAGACATACTGAGTGGATATATTTATTCAACATAGGATATACAAATAGTGAGTCAAAAGAAAAATCAAACATGAATACTGCCACAAAATTCCCTTTGTTTGAAGAAGCCACAAGTGAAGTAGAAAAACATGTATTCATCTTAGAATCTATGTGGAAAAAATTGTGCATAACTAGAGATAACACAAATTTATTTGACTTCATTGGATCACTTCATGGAGATACTTTGAAATGGGACCAAAAAACTATCCTAACAATGACAAGGATTAGGAAATAGTTAAAAAAGATGTCTTAGACAATTTTGACACTCTAGAATTGCCTATAGAGGGGGTTTGTAATAACCCATTCTAAATTATTACTAAATTATATTATTGCAAATGACATTATGAATATTTAATTTTAAAAAGACATAACTAAGCAGGTATTATCCATCATAGCAACACATGTCTAATTAAAATGAGTCAAAGATAAATATATTCAATGTCAATGTCAATTACAATATCCAAGTTGACTTGGCTCATAAGGCCACATAATCAATACAATGTATAAATTTACATCAAGATTACATCACAGTTACATCATGGACCAAGATAGTTTTGAAAACACCCAATGTTTCCTCTTGATGCTCACCTCCACTGGTGGACAAGAACATGATTGAAGCACTTTACCGACCAACCATAAAGCTTACACTTCCCCGAAATTCCTCCAACTTGAAGAATACTCGACCCTGCATGGAAATTTTAGCAAGAGAACAATATACAAGGTGGAATCTGGTGCATTCCAATACATCAACATGCATCTCTATCTACAAGTTAGAAAAGAAAATGCAAGATCTATGCTAGGAATTACAAAGAGTGTTATTACAAAGTCCATACATACATAATGAACTAATTTACTTGGCCAAGAATAAGAACATTGTTGCAATTGTAACAAACAATAGGTTTTCGATGAAGCTAAAACCTATACTCTCTGAACTCCATTTTGGCACCTGTCCTGAAAGGTAACTTTCAACATCAAGTTATCTCATAGAAACCATCTACCCTCTAGCAGCATCTACCCTTAGGTGCTCTAGTCTATTAGGTTTTGTTGTTTTATTCTATTTAAAATTCATAAAATGAATCAATGAAATTGATCAATACATTATCCATCCATTTCAAGCACATGTCACATGATTACATTCATTGTAATTTAGTATTCATTTAAGAATAAAGAAAATAGGTAACAAAAGAAGGTATGTCACAAGCATGTGTATGTATGTAGACAAAGGTTTATGTGCATACACATATATGTGCCAACTTAAGTTATAAATTTCTGCATACATTCTGAATTAAAAAAACCAATAGATCAGATTTCTAACATTCAAATAATGTTTTAGATTGAGATATAGGTTTTTGGTTGACAAGAAGTAAATAATTTAAGAACAAGTCTGTTTGAACAGTTTCCCACATATTGTTATGTCATTTGTATCAACCATGCTATGATAGCAAATAATACTATTGTAACCATATAGCTACTATTTAATAGAACGATGTTTTCTACAGCTAACAATTATAGTTTATAACAAAACGATGTCATTTGCAGCTATACAAAAAAAATTTATAATAGAACAATGTTGTTTACAGCTAAACAATTGTGGTTTATAACAAAATGATGTCATTTATAGCTAATCAAACACTGCTTATAATAGAATGATATTGTTTACAGCTAAACAATCAAAATTTATAACAAAATGATCTCATTTACAACTAATCAAACACTGTTTATAATAGAATGATGATATTTACAAAAGTTTATAGATTCAGTTCCATATCAACCAAAGCTTCATTCATTTGAGCCTCATTTAGAAAGCATAGTTATTCATTAAATTCATGGTCAAAGAATTCTAATACAACATAACTTTCATTCTCATTTACAATTCAAAGATTCTATCATTCTGAGAATAATTGTATATAATAAGCATATAAAGGAAATAACCAAACGATTTCTTGGTATTGATTCTTGAAAAATAATAAGACTTGAAAGACATTCTGGTCATTTTAACAAGAAATAATTTACACATATACTGGGTATAGCCTTCACATGTTTCGGGTTTAGGAACCCTTGTTAACTATTTTAATATCAAATTAAATTATTGTCATTCTATGGAATGAGTGACTGTGCTTTGCATTTTATCAGTGCATGGGGCGGAAGCCACACATATTGACCCACACCTTGGGTTGGAATCATCCAAGGACTCAAAATATTATCATTCTTAGAGAATGATGGATCACAAGCTAACATTCCAAAATAAGGATGGAGCAATGCATCACTCAACCATTGTCTCTTATGGATGATGTGATAAGGATAAAGAATCATTGTGACATAGAAACACACAATAACAAATAAAATTAATATTATTTAAAAAGAATGGGATGGTAACACCCAACCATCGCTTAATGCGAGAGGCAGTAAAATACATCATGGAAACCCTTCAATTTCATATTGAAGACAACGATTTTCCCACCCATATGGTGCAGATATCCTAGTAGGAATTCATTTACATAAAGTAAAACATAATATTTCAATGGTAATTTAATTGCCTTTCCTCAAAGAAGGAAATAATGATTTTTGGATCATTTCATACCCTTTCACAGGCTATCAGCTTCACTGATAGTAATGTGAAGGCTATGCTTTTCATATGCATGCAACAAAATGATAATGTTAGTAATATCTAACTCGGAGGGGGTTAAGTGATTCAGCTTCCATGTCATTTAAGATACATGCACATAGTACATGTGACAAAAATGGTTGAGATGACCTCGACAAGAGAAACAATAAATTTTTAAACCAAGAAATGGCATATCGAGTTCATCATACAAGTTTAATATGGCTCAAAAGAAAAGTCAATATGATCCTACATACATTACTCACAAAGTAGCTAACTAAAAAACATAACAAAAACAAATAAATTGCATTGAATACCTCTGTTTAGGGTCGATTTCCTCTCAAATTTTCTCAAGAAAATCATCGAACTACTTGTTTTCTTCAGTCTTTTTGATTCTATGATATCAAAATGGTATCTTTTTCTACTTTTTCCCATGCATCCCTCCAAAATTTATTTCATTTCTTAATGGGCATTGATTTTAGCTGCTCACATACTCTAAATTTTGAATGTTTTCCATTAATTTGGTCTCATACCATGACCTTACGTGATTTTTATCATGATTTCATCGAATTTCATAAATTTGATAGTGATAACTTCGAATTCCAATTTGATTCTTAAAGAATATAAATGGGTCATCCCACAATAATGGGTTACACTTTTTGGCCAAACTTGACACTGAAATCAACATTTTCAAAAAAAACTTCACTTTCTGACACCTATAGTAGGAAAACTATTAGGAATTTGAAAATGATGTAAACTAGTGATTTGTGAGATTTTTTCTGTAGATTTTAAATATATTTTTTTAAAAAAATTGGAATTAAATTGTTTTTTTTTTTGCGTCTCCTTTGATAACTAGTTTTTAATAGTAAACAACATTTTTTAAAAGTGATGTGTACTTCGACACGCATAACTTTTTTTCTACAAAGGATAAAATTTTGATTCTTTAATTTTGGTTGCTAACACTGGTATCTATTGGTTTCATTTTTTTTCATAATTTTTTTTTTTTTAATTAAGTTTTGAAGTCAAAACATTTACAATTTAGACATAGGTGCACTTCGACGCATAACTTTTTTGGTATGTATTGAAATTCAATTTTTTTTTGTTAGAATGAGGACACCAATACCTAGGGCGTATATATTTTTCAAAAAAAAATTCTCAAATTTAATATTTTTCCACAATGATTTTTCACTAAACTTGATGTTCAGTGAAAAACCTATGTTCAGTAAAACTAAAAAATAAAATATAATATAAAAACAAAATATATTAAATTTATAGTTGTTGGAAAGCTCGTTTCAATCTCTACAATTATCCAACTTGGTTTATCAAGTTGACTCCATTTGCACCTCCTTCCCAAGCTTCGATAGTCAAAAAAATGCATAAATTTTGAAATGGTGGAGGGGAAGGTGAAAAAAGGGGGTTCATTAGAACCCCCCTTATGATGGTGCAAAATGGGGTTCATTAGAAGGGAGGGGGGTTCATTAGAAGGGGGGTTCATTAGAAGTTCATTCGAACCCCCTTCATTAGAAGGGGTAAACCATTTTAAATTTTTTGATGAGCATTTCTAATTTTTCTTCATCCAAAAAATTGTAACCCACTATTGTGGGTTTACCCAAATATAAATATATGTATATGTATATTATAAATATATATATATATATATATATATATATATATATTCACACATTACTCATTCTTTAATTATATATATACATATATATGTGTATGTACACATGCACACACGCACACACACACACACACACACACACACATATATTTGTTTATAGATGTTTATACGTTTTATATACCAACATTTAAATAAAAATAAACTTTTACCTTATTTTGGGCTTCAATATTTAAATGAAGTAGCAATTTTTTTTTAATCACACGCATTCATTTGTATGTTAAGTCATACTAGCATTTTCTTTCAAATTTAGGCATGCACAAGATCAAGATAAACAATTAAATAAGAACTCACATGTATTTTCATTTCACAAGTCTACCTCTTCAATCATCGAATCATTTCAAGTCAGATTAATAAAATCTCCTATATGATTTTTTTAATGCAGTCATCAAGCCATTTGTGGTGTGTGTACCCAGATTCCATCAAGCTTACTGTTCGATCTAGGCTAAATGATCCTACTTCAACCATGTTCTCATCCTTCAACCTGTCACCTTGCAATTGCATACACTTGCACTTACAAAATTCATTAGCAACTTTCAAGTCATGATAAAATATAAGATACTTCAAAAAGATCACATAGTCAATGATGGTCAACTTCTTTCAATCTTTTCAAAAATATCAAAATTTCCATTCAACATATTGAATTTCCTCAATAATTCAATTTATCATATTATAATTAAAAATGCAATAAAATTGGGTTATGGCATCCTTCCCCTCTTGGAAGAGACATCGTCCTGATGTCTTTTAATAAAAATTAAAGCATATATGCGTCTATTTCAACATGTATCATATCATACTCTTCCAAGCCAAAACATTATAATATTTCAATCCAAAATTTTCAAACAAAATTATCAAAGTCTCTTTCTTAAGAAAGCAAATGTGGGAAGGAGCATTCTATTTCTTTCACATCCTCCCAAGTAGCATTGTCTTCACAATATTGGTCGGGCCATTGTACCTTAAACTAAGCAATATCTCTACTCTACAACTTAACATTGTATCTATCCAGGATTCTAATTTGGGCTCCACTAGCACCACTCATGGATCATGTACCTACAAGGATTGCCAATCAAGTACATGAGCTACATCAAGATGATATTCCTTAAGAAAAGAAACATGAAACACATTATGAAATCAAGCCAGAGCAGGTGGTGGAGCAAGTCTGTAAGCAACGAGATTAATCACTTCAAAGACTTCAAAAGGACCCACATATCTCGAGGCCAACTTGGAAGAATTTCCAAAGGAAATGGAACTTTTACAGGGCCTGACTATTAAGAAAACTTCATCCCCTATCGCAAACTATCTAAGATTTCTATTCTTGTCAGCATAACTCTTTTGTCGGTCTGCTACCTCCTTCAGTCTACTCTTAATGTCTTAATGATTCTAATTTGTTCTTCCATCTCCTTAAGCATTTCAATTCCTACTATGATCCTATCCTCCAATCTATCCCAACTAATTATGTGTGTACGACACTTTCACCCATAAAGAGCTTCAAACAGTGCCATACCTAGGGATGTGTGATATGAGTTATTGTAATAAAACTCTACCAATGATAAATAGTCTTCCCACTTATAATGTTGGTCCATGCAACACATTTTGAGGAGGTCTTCGACTACCTAGTTCACCCTCTTTGTTTTCCTATCAGTGTAAGGATGATAAACCAAGTTCAAATTCAATTTAGTTCCCAATGCGGCATTCAAGGTCATCCAAAATCTTGAGGTCATTTGGGTGTCTCTATCATAAATGATAGTCTCTAGCACTCCATGCAAGCAAAAGATCTAGAAAAATTTCTTGGCCAAGGTCAACGATCCATCCGTAAGGTTTCCTGGAATGAAGTGTGTAACCTTGGTCAACTTATCGATCACGACCAAGATAACATCATGCCTATTCTTTCTCAAAGGCAACCCCTATATGAAGTTCATACTGATCACATATCATTTATGCTTGGGTATGTCATGAGGATACAATAGCCTATTTGGATGTGCATGCTTAGCCTTGACTCACTGGCCAGCCTCTAAGCATTTGGGTACGTACTCCACTACATCCTTCTTGAGTTTAGGCCAAAATTATAGAATTTTCAATTTTGCAATCATCTTGGATACTCTGGGCTGTCCTAAATAAGGTGCATTATGAACCTCCTCTAAAACAAACTTCCTCAGCTCTCTAGAGTCTAGAATATACATTCTCCTGTGGTATCTCAAAATTCCATTTGGTTTGATCTCATACACATTGAACTGATGATCTGTATAATTCTCTGCTATGGCGCTCTTCATTCTCTCATAGTTCTCATCCCCTGGTAGATGTTGTATCACCTATTGTCTCAAATTTGACCTTGTCAAGACCATGGTTGCCAGATGTCTTTGTCTCCTAAGAGCATCAACCACTTTGTTCTCTTTTCCCTTTATATACTCAATTTCGAAGTCATACTCACTAAGGAATTCCAACCACCATCTTTATCGTTCATTAAGGTTTGGTTGAGTAAAAATGCATCTCAATCCCAAATGGTCTATCTTGACTTCAAATGGCTTTCCCAAGAGATAATTCCTCCACATCTATAAGGAATGACCTATAGTGTCCAATTCTAAATCATGTGGTGCATAGTTCACCTCATGTTGCTTAATCTTCCTTGATTCATACGCTACCACTTGTTCATATTGCATTAGTGTTGCTCCCAATCCCTCTCCTAAAGCATCTATGATTACTATGAATCTTCCATTAGGATTAGGGATGGTCAACACCGGTGCTATTATGAGCCTCTCCTTCAGGAGTTGGAATGCCTACTCACATTTCTTGGTCCATTCAAACTATGTTCCCTTTCTCTAGAGTGATGTAATTGGAGATGCAATCTGGGAGAACCCTTGCAAAAACTTTCATAATAACCCACAAGGCACATGAAGCTACAAACTTCTGACACATTATGAGGCACTGGCCATTCCACAATTTCCTTGATCTTTTCAGGGTCCATAGAGACTCCCTTAGTTGAAATAATATGGCCTAGATAGTGTACCCTGTCTTGATAGAAAAACACTTGGATAGCTTCCCCAAAAATTTATTTTCTCTCAACCATTGTAAAACTATCCTCAAGTTCCTATCATGATCTCCAATAGACTTTGAATAGAATAGTATGTCAATGAAGATCAAAACAAAATCATCCAGACAGTCTTTGAACACACTGTCCATGAGGTTCATGAAAGTTGCAGGTGCATTAGTCAAACCAAAAGGTATCACAATGAACTCATAATGTCCATGTCGAGTTTGAAAGGAAATATTTGGAATATATTCTTCCTTTATTCTCAACTGATGATACCCTGACCAGAGATCAATTTTGGAGAACACTATTGCTCCCTTCATCTGCTCAAACAACTCATCAATCCTCGAGAGTGGATATCATTTCTTGATAGTCACCTTGTTCAAAATCAAATAGTCTATACACAGATGCAAGGTTCCATCCTTCTTTTTCACAAAGGTAATCGATGCTCCCAAAGGAGACACACTAGGTCTAATAAGCACTTTGTTCAACAATTCCATTATCTAGGCCTTCAAATCATAGAGTTCGGTGGTGGTCATCTAATAAAGTGCTTTAGATTGAGGCTCAACCCATAGTACAAGTTCAATAGAGAAATAAAATTCCCATTTTTGAGGTAACTACATGAGTTTATTAGGGAATACATCTCGAAACTCCTTGAGAATAGGGTAGTCATCTAGATATTGTTCCTTGTTTTCAAGGTTACTGATATGCACAACATAAATAGAACATTCCTTTCGATGATCCTTTTTGAGCTGCATAGTATAAATCTATCTAAGCTCTAAGGATCTTTGCATTCCACAAATCTTGACTAGGTTCCCATAATCATCCAAACAACTCACTACCTTATCCTCACAATTCACTATATCCTTATGCTTAGTTAACCAAATTTTTCCCAAAATTACATCATATGAGCCTAAAGGTGCCACATACATGTTGACCTAGGTTTGGAAGGTTGGAAGCTCTAACTCACTACAAAAGAAAAAGGTATCTACCCTCTACTCTACTCGATTAGAATACTGGATTATCCATGATTTTTCCATGGATCGAGGTCTAATTGGCATTTTTGATATTACTCTAGGATCTATAAAACATTTAGTAGCTCTAGTATCAATTAAAATAGTGACAGTTAGGCCATAGAGCTTACCCGTCAACTATATTAGAGAAGCTTGATACTCTGCCTGCTTGTTATCCACTATAGTGTGGATCTGATGATGTTGAGACTGCTGATAGTTTCCTCCCCTTCATGACTTCAACCACTATGGAAAATTTGAGGTATAATGGTCACCTCCATAAGTATAGTACCCATCACGAGGCCCTTTGTGACCTCCTGGCTTGTCCTCCCTGAAGCCCTTCTACTTTTGGTCATATTTACCTTTGTTTTTATTTTCCTTCTTGTTCTTTCCACCATTACCATCTTCACCCTTCTCCTATGACTCACTTCCCCTCTTGATATTACAAATTTGATGGTTCTTGTCTCCCTTATGGAACTTCTTGTTACCTAACCGCGACTTAGGATTTGTATTATTACAAAAATTGGATAACTGGTATAGTTTCTGCTCCTATTTGGTGGCCTTTAGGAAGACTTCATTCATGGTGAGAGGATCATGCATGTCCATCTCTACTCCAATATGGGGTCTAAGTCCTTATATGAACTTTTGGATATTAAAACGTTCGTCTCCCTAATATTGGGGCACATATTTCAATAGGTTGGTGAACTTTTCCCAATATTGGGTCATAGTCATGCTCCCTTGAGTTAGGTTTTGGAATTTTGTCACCTTCTAGTTGAAAAAGAGTTGTGGTAGCCACCTCTTTCTAAAATATTGGAGGAAGAGTTCCCAAGTAATCTCAGTGGGCTATAGATTCCTTTCTGACTCTTCACTGTCCCACTAAGTAGCTGCTTCACCTTAGAGCTGATGCCCATGCTACTTTAGTTTGGTCAAAAATATTATGGACTCCAAAGTATTTTTTTCATCTCAATGATCCATGCCTCTACTCTTGCTCCAATAGCCTTACCATCAAACTTTAGGTAGTGCTACTCTTTTGAGATATTTCCAAAGTTCTTCCTCAATTCGACCTTGAGGGCCTTCCCCTGGACCACCATCTCCTTGTTTGATTTTTTCATTCCTAAGGTCTCATTCCTCTTGTGCCACTCAAACTTCTTGTTCTATGTGGTCCATGTGATCCTCTTGCCTATTCAGAATCTCTAAAATATGTTCCAGCCTCTTGTTTGGTCTGTTGTCTAACCCACTACCACCCATCTCTTGCTTGGTGGTCACCATGCTAACTCACACTTGTCCTACATCACATTTCATGTTTAGTGTAACTTAACATTCGGTTCTATGAGTAAATGTTCTTATTCTAGTTAACATTACATACACATTCATATATCACTCATTCATCAAGGACATACACATTCATGCATTGAAAACATATTTTGGAGTTCTTCATTTTGAACACACCAAAAAAAGGATACCTTTATTTATTTATATTAGGTGTGGGTCAGTAGACCCTTATTTACAAAGGCTTCTTGTTACATTATTTAGTTTTCTTGTTATCAAAAAGAGGACACTCCTCTGTGTCCTCATCTAAATTTACATCAAGTTTTTTAGAAGAGGATAGTTGAGCACATAGGCTCTCCTTTTCCTCCTTAGTTAACAAGGGTGTGTTCGGTCCACACCCTAGAGGCCAATCTCTAATTACAAAAATATTCTTGATCTTAGGTGTTCACTTCTCCTCAATCTTCTTGCCTCTCTCTA
Organism: Sequoia sempervirens; assembly: GCA_007258455.2. Classification (NCBI taxonomy): domain Eukaryota; kingdom Viridiplantae; phylum Streptophyta; class Pinopsida; order Cupressales; family Cupressaceae; genus Sequoia; species Sequoia sempervirens. Next base: position 463,251,639 of record VDFB02271358.1, read on the forward strand.
GCTTAAGTCATGTAAGGGATTTAGCTAGAGACTCATCATCAGAAATCTCAGGTTGTACCTCAGTCTTAGCATTTTCTTCCATTACAAATTTCTTGTTTAAGTTCCTAATGGTTTTCCCTTTCTTTCAACCTTCCTTTCACCTTCCCATACCTCCATTCAATCAAAGTTTGTTCAATTCTCAAGACAACTAATTTTTTTAAGGGTCAACTATCCCCTAGTCATGGCTATGGTAGACTCAAAAGGCCTAGAGTTGAACCCTAAGCTCTAAACCAAATGTAATAACCCATTCTAAATTATTACTTAATTATATTATTGTAAATGACATTATGAATATTCAATTTTTAAAAATACATAAATAAGAAGTTATTATCCATCATAGCAACACATGTCTAATTAAAATGAGTCAAAGATAAATATATTCAATGTCAATGTCAATTACAATATCCAAGTTGACTTGGCTCATAAGGCCACATAGTCAATACAATGTATAAATTTACATCAAAATTACATCATGGTTACATCATGGACCAAGATAGTTTTGAAAAAAACAAGGTTTCCTCTTGATGCTCGCCTCCATTGGTGGAAGATAACATGGTTGAAGCGCTTTATCGACCAACCATGAAGATTATTCTTCCCCATAATTCTTCCAACTTGAAGAATACCTGACCCTACATGGAAAGTTTAGCAAGAGAACAATCTACAAGGTGGAATCTAGTGTGTGCCCATACATCAACATACATCTCTATCTACAAGTTAGAAAATAAAATTCAAGATCTATTCTAGGAATGGCAGAGAGTTATCACAAATTCCATACATACATAATGAGCTAATTTTCTTGGCCAAGCATAAGAATATTGTTGCAACAACAAACAATAGGTTTTGGACAAAGCTAAAATCTATACTTTTAAACTGCATTTTGATACCTGTCCCAAAAGGTAACTTTCAACATCAAGTTATCTCATAGAAACTATCTAACCTTTAGCAACATCTACCCTTAGGTGCTCTAGTCTATTAGGTGTTGGTGTTCTATTCTATTTAAAATTCAAAAAATGAATCAATGGAACTAATCAATACATTATCCATCCACTTCAAGCACATGTCACATGATTACATTCATTGTAATTTGGTATTCATTTAAGAATAAAGAAAATAGGCAATAAAAGAAGGTATATCACAAGTATGTGTATGTATGTAGACAAAGGTCTACGTGCATATACATATATGTGCCAACTTAAGTTATAAATTTCTGCATACATTATGAATTAAAAAAACCAATAGATCATATTTCTAAGATTCAAATAATGTTTTAGATTGGCATATAGTTTGTCAGTTTACGAGAAGTAAATAATTTAAGAATTTTGTTTGAACAGTTTCCCACATACTGTTATGTCATTTGTATCAACCATACTATGATAGCAAACAATACTATTGTAGCCATGCAACTACTGTTTAAAATAACGATGTTGTTTATAGCTAACAATTACAGTTTATACTAAGATGATATTATTTGCAGCTATACAAACACTATTTATAATAGAACGATGTTGTTTACAACTAAATAATTAGAGTTTATAACAAAATGATGTTGTTTACAGCTAATCAAACACTGTTTATAGTAGAATGATGTTGTTTACAGCTAAACAATTATAGTTTATAACAAAACGGTGTTGTTTATAGCTAATCAAATACTTTTTATAATAGAATGATGTTGTTTACAAAATTTTATAGATTCAATTCCATATAAACCAAAGCTTCATTCATTCAAGCCTCATTTTGAAACCATAGCTATTTGTTACATTCATGGTCAAAGAATTCTGATACATCATAACTTTCATTCTCATTTTTAATTCAAAGATTCTATTGTTCTGAGAACAAAATTGTATATAATATGTATATAAAGGAAATAACCAAACAATTTCTTGGTACTGATTCTTGAAAAATAATAAGACTTGAATGACATGTTGATCATTTTAACAAGAAATAATTTACACATATATTAGGTACAACCTTCACATGTTTTTGGTTTAAGAACCCTTGTCTACTATTTTAATATCAAATTATATTTATTGTTGTTCTATGGAATGACTGACTATGCTTTTCATTTTATCAGTGCATGGGGCCAAAGCCACACATGTTGACCCACGGCTTGGGTTGGAATCATCCAAGGACTCAAAAGATTATTGTTCTTGTAGAACAATGGCTCATAAGCTAACCATGCCAAAATAAGGATAGAGTGATACATCACTCAGCCATTGTCCCTTATGGATGAGGCAATAAGGACAAAGAATCACTATGACATAGAAACACACAACAACAAATAAAATTAATATCATTTAAAAATAATGAGGCGATCAACACGCAACCATCGCTTAATGTGAGAGGTAATAAAATACATCATGGAAACCCTTTGATTCTAGATTAAAGACAACAATTTTAGCACCCATATGGTGCATATATCCCAATGGGAATTCATTTATACAAAGTAAAACATAAGATTTTGATGGAAATTTAACTTCCTTTCATCAGAGAAGGCAATAACGATTTACGGATCATTTCATTCCCTTTCACAGGCTATCAGCCATGTGAAGGCTATGCTTGTCACATGCAAGCAACAAAATGATAATGGTGGTAACATCTAACTCACAAGGGGTTAAGTGATTTGAATTCCATGCCATTTAAGATACATGCAGATAGTACATGTGACAAAAATGGCCGACATGGCCTCAACAGGAGAAAAAATAAAATTTTAAACCAAGAAATGGCATATTGAGTTCATCACACAAGTTTAATATGGCTCAAAAGAAATGACAATATGATCCAACATACAATACTCACAAAGTAGATAACTGAAAAATGCAACAAAATAAAATAAATTGCATCGAATACCTCTATTTGAGGTTGATTTCCTCTCATCTTTTCTAAGGAAAATCCTTGAACTGCTTGTTTTCTTCAATCTTGTAGATTATATGATATCAAAATGGTATATTTTTTCTACTTTTCTCCATGCGTCCCTCCAAAATCCATTTCATTTCTTAATGGTAATTTTTTTTAGCCACCTACATACTCTAAATTTTGAATATTTTCCATTAATTTGGTCTCAGACCACAACCTTATATGATTTTTCTCATGATTTCAATGAGTTTCATAAATTTGTTATTGATAATTTTGAATTCCAATTCAATTCTTAACTTTAGAATATAAATATAAATATATGTATATGTATATGGGAGAGAGAGAGAGAGAGACCTGAGAGAGGAAGATGGGATAGGAGGAGAGACTTGAGATAGAGAGAGAGATAGTAGAGGGAAGAGGGTTTAAGGGTTAAGGGTAGAGGGGAGAGAGATAAAAGGAGTCAGTGAAAGAGAGGGAGGAAGGGAGTGGGCAAGAGATAGAGGGTAGAGGGGAGAGAGATAGGAGTGATTGAGTGAGAGAATTGAGAGAGAGTGAGAGAGAGAGATAGAGGGTAGAGGGTAGAGGGTTATAAGGGTATATGGTTTAACGGTTTAGGGTTTAGGGTTTAGGGTTAATGGTAGAGGGGAGAGAGATAGAGGGAGTGAGTGAGATAGAAAAACAAACCTTAGAGACTTGAGAGAGAGAGAGAGACGAAGTGGGAGAGAGATAGAGGGTATAAGGTTAATGGTAGAGGGTAGAGGGTTTAAGGGTGTAGGGTTTAAGGGTTTAGGGTTTAGGGTTAAGGGTAGAGGGAGAGTTATAGAGGGAGTGTGAGAGGGAGAGAAAGAGACTTGAGAGAGGGAGAGGGGGGAGGACAGAGAGACTTGAGAGAGAAAGAGAGTAGAGGGTAGAGGGTTTAAGGGCTAAGGGTTTAGGGTTTAGGGTTAAGGGTAGAGTGCAGAGAGATAGAAGGAGTAAGTGAAAGAGAGGAGGGAGGGAGGGAGAGAGATAGAGGGCAGAGGGGAGAGAGATAGAGGGAGTGAGAGAGAGAGAGAGACCTAAGAGAGGGAGAGGGGGTATGAGGGAGAGAGAGAGAGAGAGGTGTTAGCTCTCAAAAACACAGGCAAGATGCCTCAAGAGGCTGCCAATCTCTTGATATGCTTTAGGGTAATAGACAAGGTCAAGAGAACTCTACCTTCTACTCTTCAGGTGTTGCCAAACCTAGGCGGGTGTACCCTTCTGAATTAAGCAGACTTTATGTACTTATGATTATCTTTCATTCAATGATTTATCCACAATGACAGATGGAAGTGAACAAATGAATTCAAACTTGATACAAATAGCGATAGCAATCTTCTTAATCTAAATCCTAAAATGCTCAATTAACAGATGTAGAGAAACTGAATAAATACAAATGATGAAATGCAAAGACCAGTGCCTTATTGGGTATGCGGAGTTAGAATGAAATCAAGATGAAAAGTTCACCTCTCTGGAGAAAACTCAAATTATTTGACACATATTCTATTTACAACTTGTATAAACATGCAATATTGTAACTACTAAGCTCTACTTTAATAATCCAAATGAAACTCTCTAATTACTGTGATCAACTAAAAGGATTTAATCTTTGCTTGAAAGAACCAATTGATTAATCACACAGATACAACAAATGTGCATTGATAAACTGAACATAAACTTGTTATGTCAATTTAAATAACCAGAAAGCATCAATCTTGGAGACAACTTAGCAGCATTTTTTCATTGAATTCAACAGATAATTGACATCAGAAATGTGCAGCAACATCAATTGACTTTCATAAATACCTCCATTTTGAAAACATGCACCATAGCCTCTGATCTGATAAATTTTTTATATTGTGTCCATCTAATTTTCCTACTGTATATCAAATAAATGATAGTTGATGATGATTTTACAATTACAAAATGCCTATTTATACACCAGCATCAAGAAAATAAATCATATTGAAATTCAATGTCGGCTTACCACTAAATTCAAGCTTATTTCATGTCAGCCTACAATGGTATTTTATCTATTTACATGTCAGCCTCAGTATTTGAATTCTTATTAATCTCACTGAAATAGTCGCCAAGACATATTGCAGCTATGCCAAAGGAAATTCAATCGTCATCAGCCCACGTCATGCTGTATTCACTTTCACCGTGACTTTATGATGTCGGTGAGAGGTCACACAAATCACTTCATGTTTCATCGAGAGCCATCCCTCCATCCTATGTCACTGAGACAAATCTATTCTCTCACTGATATGTAATCTTCATTCACCATTGCCAAGACAACTCATAGTCGGGGAGATGCTATATAGATTATCCTTTGTCTTATCAAAAGCCCCGAGCTCACTTTAGATCGCCAAGAGAAAGAAATTCTCACACCGACATAATCCCCATGCACATTATCGGTGAGACATATCAATGTCAGGGAGACCTCTCATAGAATGCTTTGAGTCATACTAAAAGTCATCAACCATCATGTGTGTCGCTGAGACAAGTCAATTCTCATGCTGACAAAGACCTTTTTGTTTTCCATCAGCAAGACTGAAGGTCACTCACCGAGACCACATGCTGAAAACCTTAACTCATACCGATATCACATCCCATTATGTTGTCATTTGGTGAGACACAACAAACCTCTCACCAAAAGCCATTTGAGAGAAACCTTTTATGCTTCGTCGGTGAGATATATACACTTTGCCATGACCTTTCACTGAAGCATTAAACCTTTGCCGAAATGATCATCCATCCTATCGATCGGAAAGACAAGGGAGTATCGCCATGATATTACAATGAAGGAAAACCTCTCACTAATTAGCACCTTTTGTGGCCAGTCAGGGAGACATTGAAATTGATAAGACCTCATCCCGATGGCATAACTCTCACTGATTTGAAATATCCTTTGTCACCGAAACCACGCAAATGTCCTACCAAAAGCCACTGCATGCAAACCTCAATCGCTGTGACATCAAATGAGTCTTGCCGATAGGCAACACAGACTCATGTTAGCAAAAAACACAAAATGGGTTGGGGAGACAACAATGAGCTTATGCCGATAGGAACAACAACATGAATAATGCATGACCCGATGGATTTTGGGGTAAATATAGGAAAAACATGGGTAAAATATCATGAAGAGAGGAAAATGTGCTCAAGGTAGGACTCAAATGGAAAATGCATGGGGGATAAAAAATATATAAAATCATCAAAAAATTTCCTGTTCCAACAGTGGCTCCATCTAGGGATGAATGATAGTAAGATCATTGCAAGGATCCAGATCTTTGGGTGAGCAGAACAGACCAGACACAAAATGAAAGATGGAAATGGGCACATAGCTTGATGGAATGAATGCAAAATGAATACAAGATGGAGGTGAATCAAAACCCTAAACTACTGTGCATGGAAAATAATTTTAAAGAGGATAAGCAAGAGTTGTCCATGCACTGGCAACCCTTAATCCTCTATGTTTCAACTTCATCTGTCTTGAGCTATTACGATCTAAAACTCAAACCATACTTTCCCCTGTCAAATGCCTAGTTTTGCCTTGAGTTCATCAGATTCTTCTTGAAGACACACATGCAATCTTCTTTGTCACTGTTATTGCAAGTTTTTAGAAAATCATCATGTTCCGCTTGGCCCAAATTCCCTGCATCATTCTATAGTTCAAATTCTCCATCATCATGATGCAAATCCCTGTTATCTTCAACATAGAAAATATATGCATATTCAATGCAAAATTCCTCATTATCTTTCTCACTGTTGTGTACTATGAAACACTCTCTCAGCTGTATTAAAAATTCAACATCAAAGTACTTCTCTTGAGAATCAAAAAATTTTGTCATATCAACACTATCTAGAACAAACAAGTCTGAAACATTTTGCACCTCTTCCAAGTCATTATTTGGAGATAATTTTTTATTATAACTCACATCTCCAATATCATGCATGTATGAACCAATCAAATCTGGACCACTATCATCCTTGGTATGCAAACAAATGTCACCTTCACATGAGTTAGAAATTTCAAAATCAGATACCTTATCTTGAATGGATATAGACTCTTGATCAACACCAAAGGTTTCACCATCAACTCGAGAAATGCACTAAGAGTCATAAGAATCATCATACAAAGATCTTTCACTGTCAAAACAAATGTAAGCTGGACAAAGAACCTCAAGATCACCTTCTTGTGTATATCTCTGATATTCAAGAGTTATCAAATCTAAAATTTGCTCATTGCTAAGTGAACATCCTTCTACATTTTCATTTCTATAGTTACATTCTTCACTTTTTTCATCATCAAAAATAGGTCCAAGATCATCAGAGAATGAAAAATCAAAAACATTACCAGCGAAGTCACTTATTCCATCATCTAGCTTGTCTGAAATTATTTCCTCTTTACCATAAAGTAGATTTGAAAACACCTGGAATTCATTCCTGGGCATACCTTGGAAAAACATTATTTCTTCTTTATCAAATGAGTCTTTATGACTTTCAACTGTAATAAGAGGTATATATACTCATTATCAAATGAACTTACATTTTCCATTAGCTCTTCCTCTCGATCACCACAAGAACCTTCAACTGGATCAGTACTGCCTAACTCTGGCTGAGCTGATTCTATTTTGAAGTTGCCAAGATCCATATCACAAAAACAATTGATTCTATCTTGGGGTACACAGTCAACAACTTGGCTCATTCTTGGCTCCCTATACAACTTGACTTCCTGGCCATTCACCAGAATAGTTGCATAAGATAAATCAAACTGGATATTTCCCCCAACTGTTGTTGTCCACTGTCTTGATAAAAGCATCTGAAACTAAGGAGGAGTATCAATCACTATTATATTTATATTATATGCCACCTGTGGATAAGTAGCCAACTTGACTTCAACATTTCTCATAATACCTACCACAGGAACAGGTCTATTATCCATTGCATAACACTTCCCTTCATAAGTATCAACCCACATGCCAAGCTGCTTCATAACTCCTACTGGCATGATTTTTATAGCTGCACCAGAGTCTATCATGCAATTCTTTAACAATTTGTTATTTATAAGCAATATAGTGAAAAAAAGGATCAACATGTGGGGGAGTTGTTAACACATCACTCAAGCAGACTTCTGGGATATTTACTTTCTCCTTCCTATTGATAGCTACTTTACTTTCAGAATTCATTATCAATTGAACAACACAGTCTCTGTATTCTTTAATTTTCATCATCTCAAGTAGTGGAACAGGCATTTTTACCTGGGATAATGCCTGAGTGAAGTCAAAAGAAGAGCCCTCCACCTTAACAATTTTCTTCTGCTCCAATGCTTCTCCTTTATTTTCTTCCTTCTCTCCTTTACTAGGCTAGTCAGGCCTCTATTCATTTTTATCATGTTGTTTGTTTTCTGGCTTCTTCATAGTTCCTTGTGTTGCCCTCTGATCCTTCATGAAGATTCCCCTGGGGACACCTTCATTCTCATTTACTGTCCTATTTCTCAATAGGTACCTACTCTTGGCTTCTTCAACTACAGCAACATTTAATCTTTCTATCTCTTCATCAGTGAGTCTCCTCATACTATATTGAGTAGGCATCTCATCAGAATGTGGTTCTATATAATCCTCTTCAAAATCAAAAAAGACCTATTGTTCAGCCATATGGACATTGTATTTCTAATTTGAAACATCGTACTCATATCCTTCATCCTCTGAAGATGAGTACCCTTCCTTAACATGGTAAAAAGTATTTGAAGTCAAATATACCGTGTGATCTTCTTCACTGCTTCCCATCAGCATTCCCTCTTCTTGCATTCTTTGGGCAACAACATAATAGTCTGGGGAATGTGGCTTATCACAAGCTTCACAAAAATAATTGTTACTCACCATATAGGTTCCCCTCTTTGTCAATGGATCAGGAGTCTCCTTGTTTCCAGGCCTAGCTGTTATAGGTTTTTCATCCTTCCAGTCTGTATTATAAGGCATGTCATGCAACCTTGGCCTTTCATTCCTGTATGTGTTCTCCTGCTTATACTGATAATTGTTGCTTTGCTGAGGAGGCCTAGGGTTATCTCTTTTACTAATTATCCCAACAGCCTTTCTGTTATTTTCAATTGTCAGTGCTATCTTCTGAGCTTCAGCCAAATCTCTTGGGAATCTATTTCTCAGTTCATACCTTGTTTTAGGATCAAATGCATTCAAATAAACACTCAAAGCTACAGAATTTGGCAACCTTGATCCAGGAGGTACTTTAGTCTGCAACTTGTTGAATCTTCGGTTGAAATCATAAATTAAGTCATTCAGATTTTTCTGAATTCGCATCAATTCATGAAGAGTTGCATCTGGTGCATTTAGATTCCCATACTGCTCTAGGAATCTATCCTGAAATATTTGGAGAGAATTAATTGAAGATACTGGCAAGTTGTTGAACCAATCCCTAGCATCTTTAAGAAGTGACATCATAAACAACCTCATATGTAAATCATCATATGGCACACCTATGTCTTGGAGGAACACATTGAAATTCTTTAAATGTTCTTTAGCAATAATTGCATTACTCCCTATAAAATTTGGTACGAGACCTCTCCAGCTACCATCCATAGGGTAAGGGTATAAATGAAATCTTCCCAAATCAAACTGTCTGATCATTGCTGCATACTGGTGAGGGGGAGGGATAGGTGGGTACTGATATTGATACATAGGATTACTGTATTGTGCATTATGCTGTGGGAAATAATGTTGACCATGAGGTGGTTGCATATTTGTATGCTGAGTAGGAATGTGAGGCGGATGGTTTGGCTATATGTATTGATTCCCTGTCTGATTGTGAGGAGCATTTGGTTGATTAGAGGGCCTTTCACCTTTATCACCTTGCTTATGAGGTGGAACATACTTCGGGCAACTAGTCGTATGATCAGTAACTTGATTTTTCTGCAATTTATCCTCTAATTCCTCTATCCTCTTCCTCTGTAATTCAAACTGTGCTTTTACTTCCTCAGGAAGCTCATGATAAATAAACACATTTTGGTTACTCTCCATCTTCTGATCATATTCATGTTGAACTCTAATTCGTTTAGCCTCAAGTGCAGCTTCAAACTCAGCCTATTTTTGAGGATCAAGAAAAGAGAAAGGATTTCTTCGATCTTTAGGGGTACAAAGTTTTGCACTTGAATTATCTCTCCATGTATCATAGCTATCACATGTTTCAAAATGTGCTCTTGATGTTTTATCTTTATCTATCATGCACATGTCCTCACTTATTCATTTCCCCTTATCAGCCTTGTCATCTTTGTGTGTCCACTTACTGCTACCAGTAGGAGCTCCAGTATGACCTCCCCTGTATTGAGATCTTCTTCCATTCATGTTTGAACAAATGCAATGTTTCTTTCAGAGTCGCCACCTACTTTTCCAAAAGTAGGAAAATGATTATTTATGATCTTTTACCTAGCAAAATCACTCTTTCCAAATCTTCTCAAATTATAACCTTTTCTTCAATGACTCTATAATGTGGTCTTCAACCGAATATTCTGATATAGTCCCCAGCAGAGTCGCCAGTTTGTTAGCTCTCAAAAACACAGGCAAGATGCCTCAAGGGGCTTCCAATCTCTTGATATGCTTTAGGGTAACAAAAAAGGTCAAGAGAACTCAACCTTATACTCTTCAGGTGCTGCCAAACCTAGGCGGGTGTACCCTTTTGAATGAAGTAGACTTTATATAATTATGATTATCTTTCATTCAATGATTTATCCACAATGGCAAATGGAAGTGAAAAAATGACTTGAAACTTGATACAAATAGCGATAGCAATCTTCTTAATCTAAATCCTAAAATTCTCAATTAATAGATGTAGAGAAACTGAATAAATCCAAATGATGAAATGCGGAGACCAGTGCCTTATTGGGTATGCAGAGTTAGAATGAAATCAAGATGAACAACACCTCTATGGAGAAAACTCAAATTATCTGGAATATATTATGTTTACAACTTGTATAAACATGCAATATTGTAACTACTAAGCTCAACTTTAATAATCCAAATGAAACTCTCTGATTACTGTGATCAACTGAAAGGATTTAATCTTTGATTGAAAGAACCAATTGATTAATCACATAGATACAGCAAATGTGCATTGATAAACTGAACATAAACCTGTTATGTCAATTTAAATAACCAGAAAGCATCAATCTTGGAGACAACTTAGCAACATTTCTTTATTGAATTCAAAAGATAATTGACATCAAAAATGTGTAGCAACATCAATTGACTTTCATAAATACCTCCATTTTGAAAACATACACCATAGTCTCTGATCTGATAAATTTATTATACTGTGCCCATCTAATTTGCCTATTGTATATCAAATAAATGATAGCTGATGATGATTTTACAATTAAAAAATGCCTATTTATACACTAGCATCAAGAAAATAAATCATATTGAAATTCCATGTCGGCCTACTGCTAAATTCGGGCTTATTTCATGTCGGCCTACAACAGTATTTTATCAATTTACATGTCAGCCTTAGTATTTCAATTCTTATTAATCTCAATGAATTAGTCGCCAAGACATATCACAACTATGCCAAAGGTAATTCAATCGTTGTCAGCCCACATCGTGCTTTATTCACTTTCGCCATGACTTTATGATGTCGGTGAGAGGTCACACAAATCACTTCATGTTTCACCGAGAGCCATCCCTCCATCCTATGTCACCGAGACAAATCTATTCTCTCACTAAAATGTAATTTTCATTCGCCATCGCCAAGACAACTCATAGTCAGGGAAACGTTATATAGATTATCCTTTGTCTTATCAAAAGCCCCGAGCTCACTTTAGATCACCAAGAGAAAGCAATTCTCACACCGACATAATCCCCATGCACATTATCAATGAGACATATCAATGTTGGGGAGACCTCTCGTAGAATGCTTTGAATCATACCGAAAGTCATCAACCGTCATGTGTGTCACTGAGACAAGTCAATTCTCATGCTGAAAAAGACCTTTTTGTTTTCCATTGGCGAGACTGAAGGTCACTCACCAAGACCACATGTCGAAAACCTTAACTCATACTGATATCGCATCCCATTATGTTGTCAGTCGGCGAGACACAACAAACCTCTCACCGAAAGCTATTTGAGAGAAACCTTTTATGCTCCGTCAGTGAGACATATACACTTCACCATGACCTTTCACCGAAGCATTAAACCTTTTCCAAAATGTTCATCCATCCTATCAGTCAGAAAGACAAGGGAGTATCGCCATGATATTACAACAAAGGAAAACCTCTCACTGATGAGCACCTTTTGTGGCCAATCAGGGAGACATATTGAAATTGATAAGACCTCATCCCGATGGCATAACTCCCATCGATTTGAAATATCCTTTGTCACCGAAACTGTGCAAATGTCCTGCTGAAAGCCACCTGCATGCAAACCTTGATTGCTGTGACATCAAATGAGTCTTTCCGATAGGCAACACAGACTCATGTTAGCAGAAAATGAAAAATGGGTCGGGGAGACAACAATGAGCTTATATCGATAGGAACAACAACATGAATAATGCATGACCTGATGGATTTTGGGGTAAATAAAGGCAAAACGTGGGTAAAATATCTTGAAGAGAGGAAAATGTGTTCAAGGTAGGACTCAAATGGAAAATGCATGGGGGATGGAAAATATGTAAAATCATCAGAATTTTTACAGTTCCAACAAGAGGATTAAGGGTAGAGGGTAGAGGGTTTAAGGGTTTAGGGTTTAATGGTTAAAGGTATAGGGGAGGATAGAAGGGAGAGATATAGAGGGAGTGACTTTGAGAGAGAGACCTAAGAGAGGGAGAGCGGGTAGGAGAGAGAGAGAGTATAGGGGGATAAGGGTAGAGGGTAGAGGGTCGAGGGCAGAGAGGTAGAGGGAGTGAATGAGAGAGAGAGACCTGAGAGAGAAAGAGGGGGTATAAGGGAGAGATTTGAGAGAGAGAGGGAGTGGGAGAGAGATAGAGGGTATAGGGTTAATGGTAGAGGGTAGAGGGTTTAAGGGTTTAGGGTTAAGGGTAGAGGGAGAGATATAGAGGGAGTGAGTGAGAGAGAGAGACCCGAGAGAGGGATAAGGGGCAGGAGGGAGAGACTTGAAAGAGAGAGAGAGTACAGGGTAGAGGGTTTAGGGGTTAAGGGTTAAGGGTTACAGAGGGGGGAAGAGATAGAGGGATTTAGTGAAAGAGAGGGAGAGAGAGTGGGGGAGAGAGAACTGAGAGGGATATGGAGAGTATGAGTAAGAGAGAGATATGAGAGAAGAGAGAGAGGGAGTGGGAGAGACCTGAGAGAGAGAGAGAGGGAGAGAGAGGAGGGAGTGGGAGAGACTTGAGAGAGATAGAGAGAGAGAGGGATGGATGGAGGGGGGAGGGAGTGAGGGAGACATGAGAGGTAGAGAAATAAATAGAGGGAGGGAGACAAAGAGGGACTTGAGAGGGAGAGAGGGAGGGGGAGAGGAGAGAGAGAGAGTGGGAGAGAGAGAACTGAGATGGAGATGGATTGTGTGTGTGTGTGTGAGAGAGAGAGAGAGAGAGAAACATAAGAGGGAGAGAGACTTCAGAGAGATTGAGAGAGAGAGGGAGAGAGGGAGATAGAGATAGAGGGAGATGGAGAGGGAGAGGGAGTGGTAGGGACATGAGAGAGACAAAGAGAGAGACTTGAGAGGGGGAGAGGGAGAGAGATAGGAGGGAGAGAGAGAGAGAGACTTGAGAGGGATAGAGGAAGATAAAGGGAGGGAGCGGGAGAGACTTGAGAGGGAGAGAGAGATGGAGAGAGAGAGAGACCTGAGAGGGAGAGTGTGTGAGTGTGAGTGACAAATTGAGAGAGAGAGAGAGGGAGTGGGAGAGAACAAAGAGAGGGAGGGAGTTGGAGAGACTTGAGAGAGGGATACCTAGGAGGGAGAGAGGGAGTTAGAGAGACCTGAGAGAGAGACCTAAGAGGGATAGAGACTTAAGAGGAAGAGATACTTTAAACGGAGGGAGAGATAGAGAGAGATGGAGAGGGGAGATGGAGAGTGAGAGGGCAAGAGAGAGGGAGAGGGAGTGAGAGGGACCTGAGAGAGAGAGAGTTAGAGAGAGAGAGAGAGAGGATGGAGATAGAGGTAGAAAGATAGGTCTAGAGCTCAAGGAGAGAGAGATTTAGAAAGATAGGTATAAAGAGGGACAAACAGAGAAGAAAGAAGGAAGGGATATGTCTAGAGCTTAAGGGGAAACATAGTGATATATAAAGAGGTAGAGAAATGTCTAGAGAGATATGATGATTAATGAAGACTTCTTCATCTCCTTGCTATAAAAAATATAAATATTTCAATATTCATTACTATTTCTAATGTTTCAAGTGTTTTGAGATGAGTGTTACAAAAAAAACATGAAAAAAGACTTTGCATGTGAAAGTAGTGAGCATTTGATGTTTGAAAAATGAAATATGAAGTTTAAATTATTATAATTATTTTATTGTGTAAAATATAGAAAAACCACCTATTCCATTGTGTAGAGCTCTCAATCACCTTTCCAACACCTACAAAAATTCAAAATTTTAATAAGAAACACAAAAGTTATGAACATTTTATTAAAGAGGATTTTTTAGGTCTTCAAAACGGATATCCTTTTTTTTTCAAAAAAATGGGTTCCCGCTTTCCAAAATAGATATCCATTTTGAAAAAAAATAGATATATGTTTTGAAATGGATATCCTTCTTAAAACAGATATCCATTATAAATGGATATCCATTTTAGTTTGGTATTACCAAACCATAATGGATATTGGCTCGGGATTTGGTTTGAGATAGCCTAACTTGGAAAGTCAACCTAAAAAACATGTTTTGAAAAATTTGCTTAGTTTTCTGAAGTTTTCCCTTGTGGCTGACGAATTTTTTTTTATTTGAATTTCATCAAACAAAAAGGGTTTATAGAAAAAAATGTCAACTTTCTACCAATATAACTTTTGTCTTATTTTGAATTTAATAAATAATTATTATTGATTTTCTACCTACATTATGTCTAAAGTCCTAATTTATAGGTTAATTGAAAAACTTCTATAACTTTTAAACTACTTAATATTTTTTGAATCTACAAGATGCACCACATTCTATGCTTTGCATACTGTAGGATAAAAAGAAAGAAAATGAATTTCATAAATTTTTTTCCAAGTTATGGTGGTTAGACACAGACGTTTTAATAATTCTAAAAAGTTCTAATAAAAAAATCATAACTAATTATTTACATGGAAAAAAATTACAAAAAAAAATATAGCACATCTAGGCATGTGTCCTCTACTTATATTGAAAATTTTAGAAAAAAATAATTCGTACTTAGGGTGGTCAGACATACACCTGCTTCTTATCTTTTTCCTGAAAAATTTAGTACCATTGCATTGAAATTTCAAAATTTCTTAATTTTTTTTTCCAAAAAGGACTAGTAGCCTAGAAACTATATTCAATTTGCTACAACTTTTGTTCTTACATATTTTTAAAATTATGTTAATAACCTATTCAAATTTGTATGTCAAGTTGCCTAACTCTGATTTTCTGAATTTTCATTGCCACTTAGAGGCCTAGTTTGGACCCTTATGATCCTGCACATACCCGAATATTAATACGACTTCTAAGAATTAACAAAAAAGAGTAAATAAACACACAATTTAGTAAATTTATAAATGGGGTTTCTAAGGAATAACCCATGAGAAAAAATACCTTGAGCAGTTATTTTTAACATTTAAATAGACACTTCATGAATATAACTATTAAATGCACACCTCATGAAAGTAACTTTTAAAGACTATCCCAATTTGAAAATGTATGGATATTTAAGGAATGTGCAAAGGATTCCTATCAATGCTTTGTAGTGTGCAGAGGATATTAGTAGAGGAGAATAATTGAGAAAGAAGTTAGCTACTTTCCCTTTTATAAAATAATTCAATTCTAAAAATAGAATGCATTGATGGTTGTGTTTCAAATTTGAATTTGTATTTATTATTTATAATGTGCATTTTTTATTGTGAAATGACTAAATTTTGTATTACATCTAGATTTGATGTTTATTAGGGAATCCTTAAACCATTATTTATTTTTGTAGTTACCTACACTGGATGGAGTTAATACATGTACATGGGATAGAAGGTGGTGAATATTGTGCATTTGACAGGTCATAAATTTTATAGGAGTTTCTCATTATGTCATTTGAAGCACCAATAACTATGCATATGTATTTGTGAATATAAAATGTAATGAATCTAACACCATTTGCAAGTGGGGGTATTAACAATAATAAAAGATTATTATAAATTTCAAATGTGGGTTTTTGCGAGCAACTTGTGTTATATTGTAAATAAAAATGTATGTGTAGTTGACTACATACATTGGTCAACTAGACATTAACATGTGAACATGTATTGGTAATTTTGCAACATGTTACTAGATTTTTCAAATAAAAAAATAGTGGGTCAAATGTAAATATTTTTGGGGGGATAAAGTGCGCAAGGAGTGAATGGTTATTGGAACATGGGTGGTAACTAGGCCCCTTCCCCTAGTTTATATTTTATTTATTTTCAATGATGAAACATACAAAAATCCATGAATGTTTAAGGATAAATAAATATTTGAAAATTCACACAAATACATATGCACATGCATACAAATGGGTATATTTTAAAGCAATGTAAAGAAGGAAATAATCTTGCCAAGAAAATAGAAAATGGAACAAACTAAGATAAGACAATAATCATATATAAAATTCCTTCTTTCATTTCTCCTCATCCTCCAATCTACAGGAATAAAGGGAGATAATGTAATAGAAAGAAGCCCTCTAAATGGACTTCCATGAGTTCTCCTCACTCCCTCATTCACCTACAAAGAAAATTCAGCAAAATGATCAAGAGAAAAGTCTTTAAGTCAATTCTCAAGGATGTAGGTAAATAATGATAGATTCCCTAAATCCAAGGGTGGGGAAAGAATTCATCCTATGGATGATATTTTATTCTTATTCAATTAAAATATCCTAAAATAAATACTTTTAAATTCATTAAATTTAATCATTCTCGTTGAGAGAATAACTTGAGAGAAAATTCAAATCCTTGTTAGTTAATGACAAATACCTGAGGCTTCTTATATTTTAATTTATGAATTTGGGGAAATACTAAAACCTTTTAAATACACATTTAGTTTAATTATAATGAAATTGTATAGTGAAACAATTATTTTATCTTACTCATCAACATATCATAGTTGAACTATTTAATATTATTTAAGAAATTTTGAACTATTTGATTAAGCGGTTTTTCTTAAATGTGTAATAGTTTTGATTAGATTAAAATTGGAAGGGCTAGTACCCATTAGAAAACAATCATAGAGGCAAACGAGGATCTCACAAGAAGTGAGAAGACCATAAACTAAAACATAAACTTAAACTTAAATAGTTTGACCAACAAAAAACAACAATGAAAGCACACAAAACTAAGACCAACATAGGACCACAAGACACCTATAGGTCTCTGAACAAATTGAGACCAATTACCACATTCCATTCCTGGGGCAAAAATTGGAACTTCTTTTTGAAATTCAAAGCCCCTTGTTGAATGGTCTGAGTATTCACCGTGACATCACAAGCTAAGGTATCCACCATTTTACCTTTCTTCTTTTGTATATGACCATCATCCACAACTCGTCTCCCCTGTAACTTCCTTAATTCATCCTAAAAAACCTAAAGGGTGAGGGAAATGTTCTTCATACTATAATCAATGATGACCCTAAGCCATTGCATGATTTTCTCCTAATTTTGATGGATAACCTCAATCACAATCAATAAACTATTTTTTTATCTTCCTCTGTACCAACAATGTCATGCAAATCATCCAGCTACTTTTCCCAAATTTTTTACCTCTCGAATGACTTGGTGAAAGAATAAATCATGTCCCAGTTCCCCTTGTTCTCCACCTCCCCCAACCACGGGACCTGCTACTCTAGAACCTTGGCTTCTAGAATTTGGATTCTTTCTTTAGATGTTACTAGCTATCCCAATAGCCACTTCATTATATCCTTCTAGAAATTAATTGTCTCTGAGATTTCATTGATTTTTTTATAGAGGGGGTCACTAGAGGCATGAATCAACCTAAGTTTAGTTCTAGTTTCCTCCAGATTCATCCATAGATTGGGATAATTTTATGGGTTAGGGTTAGAAATAAGGGGTTTTCGGAACATTAGAGACATCCGCATGAGAAAAAGAGTGTACAAGAGAGTTGTTTAGGGTGGGATTCCATGACTCATTATTATTTGAGTTGTCAAACTCCTCCAACCCAGAAGTAGAAATATGCATGGGTTCCAAAAAAGGGGTGCATTTGATGAGGTTGAGATGGGTTTTCCAATTATCGAGGACTTTACATTGGGTCTAGGTGCTATGTTGAATGGAAGGAGGGATTTCATCCAAGGTAATAGAGGGGTTGGGGTCCATAGAGGGATTGGTGGGGTTGTGAATGGTCAAATTTTTCTTTTGAATAGTAGTAGTGAGGGGTAACAACACAGAATGAAACTTGTAGAGACAATAAATAAGGCCCTAGTGGATGGATAATTTATTGCATTTAGCCTAGACATTTCTAATATATTTCTCAAGAAAGGATAGAATCCAAAAGGAAAATTTTATTTTAACTTTATACCTAAGATGATTAAGTATAGAGAAAATATGAGCATGGAAGCAATGCAACTGCCCTTCAAGCATGACAGCCTTATGAGTACTTCTGTAATTTTTCTCCAAACACCAGGCAGGTCCACATGATTAAAGCCATTCTACAATCTATTCACCCTCTCATCCTCTTTCAAAAAATGTTCCATGTATTTCTAGTAATTTCCTTTTGACTTATGAGGAATACACACCCATTCCAGAGAGAGCCTCGTCACTTCTGCAATTAGCTCACAAGCCACCATCGAGGAAATCCCTTCAACAATAACAATGCCATTCACCCAAGAATCAATGAACACCATAGAAATATTTTAGTTATTCCCCTTCATACCCTCCACAAATAAAGCCAGCTTACCCCCATTCTAGAATGGCCCAAACCTCCTTGTCTTGCTTCCATCCCTCACAACTAGTGGGTTCATCTTGAACCAGATCACCCCCCATCACTAAAATCATAAATTTCAAACCAAGGTAATACCAACTATAGAAATGAATATACAAAAACCAAAGTCACAAGTAAATATATATATGAAAAGACTAATTAGCGGGCTTAAGTTTCCATAATTGAAGAGTGTGGCAACTATCAATAAGAGTTGGCATCATATCCAGCTTGATCTCATTTTGATAGTACTTTAGCATCATGTTGGATTAATTTGAGCACCTGATTTGGGATATGGAGGATATTATTCCATATTACTAAATTTGGAGTAAAGGCTCCAATATATACTAACGTATCAATGACTTTATTACCATTCTTATACACATGATTAACACTACAATTTTTAAGGGAAATCATGAGATTGCGAGTTGTCGACAAAGGGTCCTGGAGGGTCCTGCAGGGAGTGGCTTTCCCCATCAACAAGAGAGTCATGTTTCTAGAATATCCTTCTATAACCAAATTTGAAATTCTAGCTTGTGTGTCAATTTGCATGTCATGAAAGGCCACCACCACCTCAGCAAAACTAGATGATTGAACCCACAACTTGACTGCATATGCCAAAATTAATTTCCCCTTGTGGTCACAAATGACCCCACCCCCATCTGCCTGACCTAGGTTAGGTTTGGTGGAGCCATCAAAGTTGATATTCAACCAACCAAGCTCGGGGGGGACCTTAAATGTGTAATAGTTATCATAAGAATTATTTAATATTTTTTTTTGGTCACCGAAAAAGTAACCCTTCTAATTTTTGTGACTCATTTGGGCCCTCCTTGTGATTTTGGCTTAATATTGCCTTGATTTAAGTGTTGTAACATACTTTCACACTTTTCTAGTGTCTTGTTAATAAAATAACCTCTTTTCATCACTTACCAAGCCTTATTTCAAAGTGTTGTAAAGTTTTGTACCACACTTTCACACATTTCCTAGGCTTTTCATTAATAATTGGGCTTTCTTATGTTTTAATTGGCCCCATTTTGCATCCACAGGCCTTATTTATGTGTATTTTTTAGGATAATCTCAAAAAATGTCATTTAAAATATCAAAATCCCAAAACCCAGCTTAAATTCCTAAGGTGGGACTCATTCACCATTATGGGAAAATGAGTCCCCTTAGGTGGGACCCATTCAGCTAGGGTGGTTAATGAGTCCCCTTTAACTCAAAATTCAAATTTAATTCAAACTTCTGACGGGTTTTTATTCTCCAAGATCTAAGGTCGGCCTGTAGTGTTGCAATTTAGATAATTATTGCATAATTGATTATAAATACAAGCTTCTTTGCATCCTTTTATACATCCATTCAAACCAACCAAATCTTCCTACCATACCACCTCTTGATACATTTAGTTATTGTATGACATCAAAATCTGCAAATGGTTAAATTACTAACATACACAAGCATGATTAGTATATTTAAGAAAAACAAACCTTCAACATCCATATGAGATATCTAACATTTTTTAAAATGATAGCAAATAACAAGATAAATAAAAGCATACAAAGAAAAACATGAAATCAATCTATCCCATATTGGATTGGTGCTATTGTAGAAAATAGCCCTTTCCCAATCCTTGCTTAAGCTTCATATTGCAAATGGTGGACAAAATCAGTTCCCAGTTTAAGAGAATGACTTTGCATGAAGATTCTGGAGTTGTGGAGGATTTGATGAAGAAAGAAGCCTTTGATTTATAGATTTTAAATTGCTAAGAGTGATCAAGAGGGAGCAATGTGGGATCAAAAACAAGCCAATGAAAAGAGGCCACTCATCAACTTGTGAGTGGTTGAGGAGTGTGCAAGATTTGGGAAATGTGCCCAAGAGGGGAAAATTCAAATTTTGAATTTGTGATATAAATGTTGAGTTTGACTTGTGCAAGGGACATGTAAGAGACATTAATTGCTTTGTTGGGTGTACATGTCCACTTGTTTTTGAATTCAAATTCTAGGGAATATTCCCTAAAGATGCCATGTTGATGGAAAATGATAAATTTATAAATGAATTAAAATGATATATTGGTGCAAGTGGCAAAATCTAGAGGATGTGATGGGTGGTTAGGTTAATCGGGATTAGATTAGCTTAAATTATGTTTAGGTGATTTTGACTTATTTGATTTAAATATTTTGATTTATTTAAATCAAAAGGGATGGGAAATGACTTTTGAGATTTTAATTAAATAAAGTTTGATTTATTTAATTAAAGGATGATGTGAGCCTTTGATTTATTTAAATGAATAACCTTAGGACTAAAGACCTGATTTACCTAGTGAATGGATTTGATGCATTTGATTTATTTAATGAGCGGATGAGGGTGAATTGGGTGCAAGATGTTAATTTCATGTGTCTACAGTTATTTACACCCTGAAACAAAAGTTGAACCTAGACCTCATTCCTCTAGACAAGCAAGCACTCAACCATTTTATGATAATAAAGTAACAAACACTCCAATCAACATTGAAGAAACACATGGAAAAGGCTTCACCATCTTTAGAAAACAAGGATGTGACACAACAAGCGAACATGAAATTCATCAACTCTTCAAGTGAAAACCAATGGATGAAAACACAAAGGGGCTGGGCTATCAAGATCCCTCTCATAACAGCAAGCCTCCTAGAGAATATATAAGGCTTCGTGATGATGGTACAATGATCTTTGATTCCCATCCTGATCTAAATTTCCTCCTTCCTAGAGAGTAACCCTTGATTAATAACAATGACAAGGATGATGGGATCACTTTAGGTCCTCCTTCAATTAGAGAGAAGGGTGAATCTAGTAAACGTAAGAGGCCTTACAAGTTAGAAAAACTAAAGTCTCCTCGTCCACCACCTAAAAGTGAACTAAAATTACAAATTCTTCTCAACCAAGGATTAATATTATGACCACCTATGAACTGACTTGTGCTATATCCTAAAGATTCAAAAGTTCAACATTGTGCATATCATCGAGTTCTTGGATAGAGTAGTGATGAGTGTCATGCATTGAAGGAAATATTGAGCAAGTATCACTTCGATGGCAATAATTACTATCCAGTGATCGCATAACCTACTCTCCTACTCTTTGTCATGTAATAGTTGTAGAAAATTCTCTTCTCACTATTACATGGCCTTTCCCATCACCTACCTTGACTCATTATTGTCTTGCACTTAGTGGGGGAAAGTAATTGTTAGCCTTGTCCTACTAATGCATTTTTCATTGTCCCTTCAGTTTGTCATCTACTTTCCTCTTATACAGACTGAGATTGGGAGGCCGATGACTTTCTTGAAGGTTGACTCGTATTTTTCCTTACTAGTATTTTGCATTTTCTTTTTATTTTTCTCTTTTTCTTTTGTGTGATTGAATGTGCATAATGTGATCCCCCGTGATGTTATGTTTGATGTTCTCTCTCTTTGTGACATTCCTCTATTTAAAATTCCTTCATTCTTCTCTATGTCCCATCACTTTTTCTTTTTTATTTATCCTTTTTCATGTGTTACAGCATTGGTCTACCCTTCCATGATGGAAAAATTTCTTTTTTCATTTTAGGCTTTCTTCTCCTGTTTTCCTTTTCATTTCATATTTTTATTTTTGTGTTTTCCTTTTGGGGATGATGCAAGTCATCGATACATTCATGTCTCCTTCATGTTGAACCAGAAAAAAATTCCTTTTTCTTTTTCCTTTTCTTTTTCATTTGTCTTGTGTTTTCCTTTTAGGGATGACACAAGGCATCGAGACACCCTATGTCTCTTCCATGTTGACCCAAAATATTTTTGTTTGTTTTCACTCTCTTTGTGTCATTCTTCTAGTTCTATGTGTATTTGGGGGATGATGATAGTTCCAAGCTCTCTAAAAACATTGTAGCAAAGAACATATTGAGCCCAAATCAATAGATCCCTTAAGTGTTTGATGTTTTCATATTGGGGGAAACCCCTCTCTTTCCTTTCTCTTGCATGATGTAGCTTTACTTGGAAACATATGACTTGGCATAGGGCTTTCCAAGTTGGCTCTCATGTATTTCTTCTTGTTTGCATTTTTTATTTGCTACTTTAAAGTAATCGCTCACAACATGGTGTTTAGAAATTCCTTTAAAGTGGGGGCATACATTGGCATTATTCTTTTAAATATTTTCTTTTTCTTGGTTCTCAGTGCAGCCTTCTTACTTCATATGATGTGTTTGTTTGTTTAAGGATGACATTGGGTGTAATGTCCTTCATGAGAATACTCTATCTTAGCATATTATATTCCTCTTAGTGGCTTGATGTGACACACTGCATCCCCTAAGTTGTGAATTTATATTCTTTGATTGGTCCTCTCTTGGAGACATTAGGCACAATGTTCCCTAAGTTAAAGACCTTACACAAACTAAGCAAGACTCTTTTGAACATTTTGTGCATGTTACATGTTACATTTTTTATATGGCCACCTTGCATAACACAACTTGCATGCCTGTGGAGCCATTGTGTTTGTTCATGGGCTCCAAGCATACGAATTTTTTCTTCTATCATGAAGCTCGAAAGACCATTTTCTTTTTGTGGCACCTTATTAAAGTTATCAGGAGGTATAACTTTGGTATGGTTGAGCAGGAAGGTCATTTCAAGGAATTACTTTCCCCATAGCCACCTGCATGTATGTGAGTGTATACCAACCATGAATGTATGTTTCTCACCTTTTAGGCCTTCTCACCTGGTAGACAGTCATGAGTTCCATTACCTTAGAGTGAGTATGTATTTTTTGGACAAACATCCTAGATCTGATCCACATCATGTTGGACAAACGGTCAAAACTTGATCTGATTCTTTCTTTCCTTTCCTTTTTCCCTTTTTCATATTTTTCATTGTATACTTGTGCCTTGTTGTTCTTGATATCATTTTCATGTGTGTTCCTTTGTTCTTGTGTTGGTTTGGCATGGGATCATGATCCTAGGGTTTTGATCACCCCTCTTGATCATTGTCGTCCCATCTACTAGCATCAATACATCTGAACCCCTATTCATTCATGTTGATCAACTTTACTATGAGTTTGAAGCAGGTTCATCCTCTCACTAAAGTGGGGGCTAAATGTGGTCACCAAAAAAGTAACCCTTCTACTTTTTCTGACTCATTTGGTCCCTCCTTGTGATTTTGGCTTAATATTGCCTTGATTTAACATTGAAATGTGGATAACACATTCACATTAGGTCTTGGGCTTTTGTGAACTAAAGGATTTAAATGGCACCTTACTTAAATGTTGTAAAGTGTTGGAACATACTTTCACACTTTTCTAAGGTCTTGTTAATAAAATAACCTCTTTTCATCACTTAAAAAGCCTTATTTCAAAGTGTTGTAAAGCATTGTAACACACTTTCACACTTTCCTAGGCTTGTCATTAATAATTGGGCTTTCTTATGTTTTAATTGGCCCCATTTTGCATCCAGATGCCTTATTTATGTGTATTTTTTAGGATAATCCCAACAAATGTCACTTAAAATATCAAAATCTTGAAACCCACCTTAAATTCCTAAGGTGGGACTCATTCATCATTATGGGTGAATGATTCCCCTTAGGTAGGACCCATTTTCCCAAGGTGGTGAATGAGTCCCCTTAGGTTGGACCCATTTTCCCAAGGTGGAAAATGAGTCCCCTTAGGTGGGACCCATTTGCCCAGGGTGGCGAATGAATATCTTTTAACTCAAAATTCAAATTTAATTCAAAATTCTGGTGGGTTTTTATTCTCCAAGATCTAAGGTTGGCCTGTAGAATTGTAGTTTTGGGAATTATTGCATAATTGAGTATAAATACAACCTTCTTTCTCTCATTTTGATACCTAGCAAATTTTACAAGCATTTTAGCATTCATAAGATCATTCAAGGCACTTCAAGGGCATATTATCAAGCAATCAAGAGATTCTTCAAGTTTCATTCATCATCTCAAAGATTTCTTATATCATGTTGTTTTAGAGCTAACATTTGTGATGTAGGATTCAAGCAAGATTCCAAGTCCTCATCCATTGGAGCCAATACTTACATGTTTGCAACACCTTATTGCAAGGGTTTGGTGAGTTGCAACATCATTATTTGTTCATTCATCATTCTCTATTCTATTCCATTTTATTTCAAGGGTTTAATTACCAACAAGGGGTTTGACCAAGGAAAACACCTATTCACTAACCCCACAACATTTTTCCTTCTCTTTGCATGTGATTTGTAGTTCTAGGTTGTAGATTTATCAAAGAGAAAGTTTGGAAAAGTTTTCATCAAGTTTTCAAAGCAATTCAAAGTTTTCAAAGTTGCAAACAAGCCTTGGAGAAGGACTACAAGCTAAATTTTGCAGTTTCGGATCTAGAAACTAGTCGGGAAGAGCAAAGCAAACTGAGAGCTACATAATCCACTTTAGAATTTCTAGAAAATTAGAAGTGGACTGATTCGCCAATTTTTGAAAATGAGTCCCACTTCCATGGCCTAAATAGTACTTTTGCAAATCTGAGTACCCTTTTGGCTTAAACCTATTCTAGCACATTTTTCTCAGAACTGGACTGATTTTTCCAACTTGGAGTATGAGTCCTAGTCAACATCAACAATAGGTTTTTCAGGATTCCAGAGCTCCATTCTATCTCTAGCAATTTTCCAAATGAACATTTCCAATTTCATAATTTTTTATTACATTTTACTTGCATTTTTAGGTCTTTTTGCATATCACCCTGTGTTTTCAAAAAAATTGTATTTTCCAAGTTTACGCTTGGTGGTGAACCCCTTTCTTGTCTCAATCATCTCCAAGAATTCCTTACAATCAGATCTCTCCCATCCTCCATTGGGTAGAGATCTTTAAGGTGTCCTTGAATGTGAATATTGTCAAATTGGATCCCTCTCCTTGTATCCAATTTCTAGTATCCACATTTATTTATTTTTTTCCATTTTTTAACTAGGTAAACTAATTAATTTAGTTTGACAAGCTCACTAATGTTATCCCCACCATTAACCTTTTTAGTAATGAAATACTTATTTCCATACAATGAATTTAAATATGTGGTAAAGATTTTATCCATTTCAATTACTATGTTAGTACTTTAGGTAAATGTATTAAACCTAGCCTCAATATTTAATTAATGTGATTGGTTTGTTCATTTAAACATATATCTTCAAGTAAATAATTTTAATATTATTTTCACCTATAAATTGCAAAGGAAATATTAAGGTACCTCCAATTTCTCATCAATGTATGGCATAATTTGTCTAGTCTTGTAATATTGTAAATTATCTTAGACGATTAGTTAGTGTCTTTTAATTATGTTGGGCTTGTACCTTGTTTTATATAGTAGCATCGCATCCATGCTTGTATCGCACCACAATAAAATATCTGAGTATAGGGTGGTGTCACAATTACTTTCAATATAAAATATCTTGGATGCTTGAAGATCTAGTTAACATTGTGATAACTCCTAAGTTAGCATATGTCATTTAATGTGTTTTAAAAAGGAAAAATGGTTGTGTGTTATGTCCATAATAAAATGTGGGCATGACCATTTGTTCATTTGGTGTCTACAAATACGATTTAATAGATTGTTGACTCGATTAAAATGGGTTCTCCTAGGTGAACCCTCTTATTGATTCATATTAACAACAATCAGAAATGTCAAAAACAACATACACAGCCATGCATGTGGCCTATATGATGATAGTGCAAATTATTTTCCTTTTAAAAAAGTAAAGTCCAATCTAATGATTTTCTCCATGTAATCCCATATGAAATCAAGTGTATATTTAATGTCTTTAAATAACATGACATAGTAACATCTTGAACAAATATGTGCTAAGTTAGCTCATAATGATTAGTAAAGGAGTAAAAAAGTTAAATTTTCAATTTTAATGTTTGAATTTTGTGTTCTTTATTGTATGTTTTAAGTTTGAACTAGATCAATCTAATGTTCTGTAAAAATTAACCTTAAGATGATTATATGAAGACATGAAACAAATATATAAAAATTAATACATAGAACAAATATATAAAAGGCAATACAAATGAAGATGAATAACGAATGAAAAAAAAAACCACTAACATAAACCACACCACTTATTATTATATTATTACATTTGACACAAAATTAATGAGATATAGCATCGATACGCAGATTTCACCATTACAAATATTCAACCAATTATCAATTGTTTTGGGTTAGGAAAGCTGCTGCAGGCAAAATTGCCTGTAATTCCATACACCACATCATAGCACATGAAAATAAATTCACTCTGAAATCAACTTCTATTTATGGCGGGAATTCATACACATACGTAAAATGCAGAGGGCGACGACGTGCATTTTATATTGCACAGCAACATGCAATTCTATCTAGACCGAAATCTCCTTTCACTTATTTATAGGGAGAGTTCACAGAGACATGTAACATGCACACAAGATGGCGACGATGGAAGTGCTCAGAGTGAAATAATATGACATACTAGTAGTAATGGGTAGCCGCGGAAGTTCATTCGCATTGGCCTTGGCCGATATATTTGTTATCGCCAAACCTGACATCCTTTTGGCCACTGTAAGCTTCGGGAGAAGTTTGAGGGTATCCCGTGGGTCCATCCAGGGATGCCCGACGCTCAGGGCCATAGTAGAATACCCCAGAGCATGAAACAACTACTCCCGGCACTCCTCTCTCGTATGCTCTTTTGATGTCGTCTGAGTTTGCCCTCTGCTGTGTTTTGCTAGCTAAGGGATGGGTGTGGAAGTCTGCCACCAGTTTGTAATGCTCGCTGCTCAGCACGGCGTCCTTCTCCGGATTGTCCAGCTCTATATCTCCATCTGCTCCTGCAACACTTATTTCGTTCTAAATTCTGACTAACACACAATACATAATAGTAATAAAGCATTTAAGTATGATATACAAACCCTGGGGTGAGCGGTCTTTTGAGGCGTGCTGGACAAGGATATATTTGTGGGCGTCGGGATAGTTGGAGTCCGCGTAAATCCACCCTCCTCTCACTTGATAAGAATTGGGCTGCTGCAGAAAACTTCCACTCCACGCGCTGCCCAACGCTTCATCAACATCCGCGTTTGCCAGGATATCTGTGATCTTGGGAGCGTTTGTATTTGCTGCTAACGCAACATTCAAGATGCACAGCGCAGCAACCACTGAAAACAGCGCACGCCCAGCCATTACGAAATTCACCATATTTGAACGGTTGCGTTGTGTTTATACAATGAGAGGAGGTGGCAGGTATTTATAGTGAAGAGGAGGCAAGTGTCAATAATGGAGAGCTGTGGGGGAGAGAGGGGGATTCTAATGCAAGGTGATTCAGATCCAACAATCGCTCCATTAATTTTAAAACAGCAGAATGTGAAAACGAGATGTAAAACGACCTTAGTATCCGCCAAGAGGTAAAGTTGTGTGTCGACATTTATCACTATAAATTGCATATAGAAAGAGTTTCAAGCTGGTTGGCTAAGATTGCATCCTCATCATTTCAAGAGATAAAATAACCAGCGAACAGTTTTATTGCCTCTGTTAGTATAATGACAGGTTGATTACTAGAATCAAATAACAGAGAAACCAATCAGATTGAATAGTAAATAAACTTCTCATTGCTACTCGAGTCATGTAACACCAATTTTTTCGTATTGTCGCCATTTTTTGGTTTGGGAGACTTTTTGTTGTGATAACTAGCTATTTGGTGATCAACCTAATTATCATATAGGTTCTTGGGTTAAATATATTTTATCCGTTGATTAGTAACAATGTATTCTATTAAATGCAGTGTGTTGTTATTTTTAAATTTTGAATGTAGTGTGTGGTTTTTTAAAATTATGTTTGTTGGTGCAAATAACTGTTGTATTTAGTTTACTCTTTATCAAAAACTGTTGTATTTAGTAATTTATCTTGTTAGGGATTTAGTGGATTTATTTACATGTTAAGTTTATTTAGGTTATAAGATTTTTTCTAGAAGTCTTAGTTGGCTTTTTTAGAACTTATCTTATCTAGCTTGTAATGCATGGTTCATAAGTAGTTAGGTTGTTAGTTGTCACATGTCATAGGATTAATACACATGTCACAATCATGTTCAATTCTATTCCTCACCTTGCCTATATAAAGAAGGTCATTGTACTCATATGGAATATACTTTATACTTCTTCATCATTTTTGATAGGTCTTAATATCAAGCAAGCTCATATTCTTGCATACCCTTTGTAGAAGGTTTTCATTGTTTTTGCAGGTCGTCTTGGGTATTGAGCTAATCTTTCAGCTCTTACAATGTGTTGTTATTTTAAAGTTGTAAATATACATAATAGTTATCGATAGTATGAGAGTTGCAAGGTTTTGGTGGTTATGATGTTGTGTAGCCTTTTTTATGTCACAATTTATCTTGGCAGTTTTTTTATAATTTTATTGTTGCAATTATTGAGTGATATGTATCACATCTTTTTGTTGCTTTGTAAAAAAACTTGAAGTCCTTTCAAAAAATCCTTTTACCTAATAAAAAATGTTTGTGACAAATATAGTTAGCCACTTTTGAATATTATTAGAGACTTACAAAAATAATTAACATATTTATGTAATGGTAAAATTTGCACATTCTAATTATAATTTAGATTTCAGCTTATCATGATGGAACAACTTAATATAAATACATATTCATAAAAAAATGACACAATTTGTACAAAGTTGGGAGCATAACTTGATAGACTATCCTTCTCCATTTAAATTTATTACTACACATTCAACCATATCTTATTTGTATCTACATATATTCACACACATCTAACTTTCATTACACTCCTTATTTGGAGTCATTCCTTCCTGGCATCAATATTAATATTTCCTTGTCTAGGTTAATGTCAAGGTGCATTAACTAACTTGTCAAATGTAGCACATAATTTAATGATATGTACTCCTATTTAAAAGTATTCAATGTGCATCAGTTTTTATTCAAGGACATGAAAGAATCTATCAATTATTGTTTACATCATTCTAGAACACCTCAATTAAATCACCAAAAAGAATTATAATATTTCATAGATTCAACATTTAGATTGCTTGCATGATTATATAATGTTTTGCAAATCATTTTCACAACCATAAAGTTGGTCCAAAAAGGGGGCCAATCTAGGAAAAGTTGACCCTAGTGATAGCAATCTCTCTTAAGGAGTTTTAAAGTTTTAATAATCCTTAATAATAAACAAAGAGAATATTTATAGATGAATTAACTAGTGGATATAAAAACTTAGCCAGACTAGATCGATAGAGTAAAATTTAGATTCACACTATGTGAAATCAATGCACATACCTAAAATTTACCAAAAGAGAATGATAATTGAACACAAAAGTCTAAACAACACATAAAACATGAAAAATAATTTTATTGTACAAAATCATCTAATTCTATACTACATCAAACTCGTACTTTCACCATTTATTTCCTAAAAAAGTGACTACAACTATCTCTTACAATTTTTTTTTTTTATAAAAATTAATATTTTGATAATTTACATAATTTTTTAATATAAATTAAGTCATGCTTGACTACATACATTTATTTAACTACTATAAATAAACTTAAAATAAAATTATTTTTATTTACACTAATATTTAGTCATTCTTTAATCCCTTGAAATGGTATTAGTGCAATGTATCTATCACTTACTTCTATAATAAATTTGATATAATTTGATATTTTTAAGATAGAAATTTTTATTTCTTATTTTTTATTTTTTTATTTAAATAAACATATACTATTAATCACATAACTCAATTTAATCAAAAATATTAATTTCAATTCTAAAATATTAAGTAGTAATTTAAGTAAAAGCATAAGAAAAATATTTAATATGTTTAACACAACATATCATTCCAAATAAAATTCTTATCAAAAAATTTGGAAGGACTAGCATGTGAACACTTAAAAGAATAAATGTATAATTCACTCATAAAGACCATAACCACAAAATTATTGTGATGT
The DNA here is from genome assembly GCA_007258455.2 of Sequoia sempervirens. NCBI lineage: Eukaryota > Viridiplantae > Streptophyta > Pinopsida > Cupressales > Cupressaceae > Sequoia > Sequoia sempervirens. The sequence goes on from VDFB02271358.1 coordinate 463,282,569, forward strand.
AATAATATTACACTCCTTATGAATGTATAACATATCATATTGCACCATTTTAGAAGTATCTTACTTATGCATATATTCTTTACTTTTAGTTGTTCAAAGTGTATGGATGTTTGTTATAATTACTACTCTACACAAAGATCTAGGGAAATCTCATGATGATATGGTGGCACAAGCTTAAAACGTAAAGCTAATTATAATAAATGCTACATGTATAAAAAATAATCAAACCTTTACTTATTGAAATATTATTAAATAATTTTGCAGTCTTTTATATATATATATATATATAAAATAAGTGGTGTTGGAAAGAGGGACCTTAAAAATTGTTTTTTTTGTCTGCAACTAGGGTTTTTTGAGTGTGTGGGATTTGGTGTAATTTTTCAACTACACAAGTGGAGGAGGCTCGTCCTCCTCCATAGAATAACTTTGAACAGTGTTTCATTCCTTTTGTGGTGGTGCCGAACTATATTTTTTGCTCTGTGGAGGCATCCTTGGGCGGCTGCTACGCTTGTTTCTCTGCCTAGTGTATGTTCCCCTGTGATGCCCAGGGCTTCGGACCCCTCGACGGCATCCACTCCAATCAAAACAATGGGGCTTCAGATTCTCAATAGTCAAAGTCATTCAAAGTGGCTATTGAAGGCGAAAGCGAGTATTTCCTGGAAGGTGTGAAGTTCTTGGTGGAAGTAGGATGTGAAAGAGAAGATGAGGGACACAGAGGAGGTAAGTGCACCCCTGGCCCTCCTAGAATTTCCATCTTTTCTCCAAATGTTGAGCTCTGCAAATTGTTATCTAAAGAAGATAATAGGCTAAAGAGTGTAGGTGTATTCTTGGTGGTTGTGGATCTTGAAAAGATCTCAGCAAGAAGATTTTAGGACTCTTTGCTTTCAGATGTCTAGGGGAAGAAAATGGGGATTTTTTTTTACCTATTTCAAAATGATTCAAAAAGGCTTGTTTATTGTATTTCTCAAAAACCATGAAACTCAATCTAGGGTTTTGGGCAGACAATTATGGAGTATCAGGAAAAATGTCTTTAGGGCTTTTCCTTAGGCACCAGATGCCATAAGTGAGGAGATTTTAGCCCTATCGTGCCCTAGATGGGTCATGGTAAAAAACTTACCTCCCCAGATCTAGAAATTCATCCCTCTGCTACTGGAACCCTACGGGAGGGTGTTAAAAATTGACAATGCTAAGGCTACCCTTCCTCATACTGATGCTAGGGCTCTTGTTGGTTTGAACCCCGAGGTAGAAATACCTGACATTCTTAGATTAAACTTGGAATATGGATGCACAAACTGTCCCCTAGAAATCCTCGGGGGCTTAAACTCCTGCTACATGTGTCAAAAAGAGGGACACATAAGAAAATATTTCCCTCTTATCAAAAGAAAAAACCCTCCCCAGGTTTTTGTAGCCGCTATCATTGAAAAAGAGAAAATGTTGAAAGAGCCTAGGGCCCGATTAACTAAAGAGGGTAGACCTCAGGTGATGGATGGCTTTGACCACCTAGCAAATGGATCGGGTCCAAACTCAAAAACCCACAGTACTAAATAATGATCAAGTGGGGAGACCCCCTAGATGACCGAAGTTTGGAACTCTAAAAACATGGAAAATTTTGTGGATGACACCGCCAAAATTTGCATGATTTCAAAACCTGCAAGATGTGCCACCTAAAGCAGGATCTAACATTGAAAAAAAAATAATAATAAAGGAAGGTCTAACCAAAAACTTTGAAGCCCCTTGTGAGAAATCTTTGGATGACAACCTCACAGAGGTTGACTCTTTATTGGGGGACGCTCTCTCCAATGCCTCCTGCCAATCCACTGAGGATTCCTTAGAGGATGTCTCTAAAAATATGGAGTTTGTTGGGGACTTTCAAGTGGGGATTTTGATGTCAGGGCCCCTAGGAGAGGGTGTTGGCACTACAAATAGGGTATGGAAGAACATCCAGCAGCTTGCATTGGAAAAGTTAAAGGACCCAAGTGTAGTGGGTGGTTGTACCAGATGGGGCAGCCCTGCTAAACATTCAACCAAAGCTATGGAGGTTGCCTTTGAATAAAAATTGCTCCAAGGGAGCCCAACTAAAGTAAAACACATTGTTTCTGCCATTGAGGCCAACACCCTGCACACTGACACCCTACTCTATTCCACTGATGGATTACCCAGAGATCATGATACTAATACCCCCCTATTGCCAACTGATGGTCCTGAGGTGTGTATGGGTGTGTCGGATCTTGATGGCAAAGGTGGAATCTGCAAAGAAAACTTAAATCCATAACTTGATAGTTTGTCTCAACCAAAACTATCTAAGACTGCCCCAGCCATGGGGACAAATGAGAGTGTTATCATTTCAGTAGGTAAAAGAAGGGATGGTAGGCCAAGAAAGGAGCATGGGGCACTAATCCCTATTAGGAATGGTAACTTGAAGACTCTATCAAAGCCCAAGAGGAAAAAGTTAAGTCCTATCATCCAAAGCCCAATGGCTAAAAGGATGGAGGTAGATCACAAAGTTCCCAAATGTTTTGAAGCTTTTAAGCCTAACAAGGACTCAACCACCCACCTGTGCAGGATGGCTCTTAACCTCATCTCTCATAATGTGAGGGGGCTTGAATCCCTTGATAGAAAGCATGTGGTGAGAATATTTGTGGGGCAGTGCAAAGCTAAAGATGTGATCCTATTACAAGAGCTCAAATCAACCAGTTTCTCACTTGAATCCAGCCTCTGATGCATTTGGAGGGATGCTTCACACTTAACCACCTTGTATGACTAGGGTAAGGGTGGTGCTACTATCCTAATTACTAATAAATGGAATAAATTGATATCCAATGTTGGGATCTCCCCTTGCAATAGGGTTGTCTAGATCAGCTTGAAATGAGAAGATCAAACAGCGAGAATATGTTCAATCTACACCCCTACTGAATACAGTGAAAAGAGTAAATTCTGGAATTGGATGTGCAACCTAGAGAACATTCCCTAGATAATTGGAGGGGATTTTAATATGTTTGAAAGCAAGGAAGACAAAAATGGAGGAATTGACATGGAGTGGAAGGGTAATGAGAAATTTTTTTGGTCAAAAATGAAGACCAAGTTGAAACTGATTGATCCAATTAGTGGCTAGAAAAAGGATTACCCAAGTATTTGGTTCACTTGGTGCAACTACCAAAAGGGTAATAGGAGGATTTACTATCGATTGGAAATATTTTATATAAATGAGGATTTCTTCATTGTGGACACAATGGAAAATGGGGGAAAAGTTGAAGTCCTCCCCTATACGTTATCTGATCACCACCCTATTAAAGCAATATTTCTACTAAAGTATGGTGGCAGGGTTGCAAGGAGAAGAGGGGGGGTCTTCATTCTTAATAAAACTCTATTGAAGGACAACGATTGCTTGGATGCTATTGGGGCCCTTGGAAAAATCAATCAGGGGTTGTATAAAGGCTTGAGTGCCTTGGAAAGATGGGAGCTAAACATTAAAGGGTGGAAATCTCTTTTTCAAGTGATAGGTAAAAAGAAAGCCCTTGACAGAAGAAGAGAAGAAAATTTGTTACAAGAAGAGCTCCTGCAATAGAAAGGTGTATTCAAAAAACCCCTGAGAATGTGGACCTAGACAATAGGCTTAGGGCTGCCAAGGATGCATTAAGGTGAATCCAAAACTTCAGAATTCAAGGATTCAAAGTGAGATCCAAAATTAGCTAGCTACAAAATGAGGAAAAAGGCTCAATTTTTTTTTCAAATACTTGAAGGAAAAAGAACATAAAAGAGCACATTGAACAAATACAAGTGGAGGGGACAACCTACACAGATCAAGAGGATATAAAAGATCAGTTCTGCAATTTTTATAAACAACTTTTCACTTCTAATTGTAGGAGGGAAGGTTGCAAAAATGCAAGAAATATGATAAAGGAAAGTGTCCCAAAGAAGATCTCAATATTAGAAGCACAAGAGCTAAGTAAGGAGATTACGAAAGAGGAAGTAAAGCAAGCCATTAGTTCAATGCAGAATGATAAGTCTCTAGGTTCTAATGGACTCACGATTAAGTTCTTCAAAAACTTTAGTGAATGGATCATAAATGACTTATATGATGTTTATAAAGAGGCCTTGGCAAAGGGCACATTGGGAAAAATATCAACAGGGACATTATAAAGTTACTTCCTAAAGAAGGTGAAAAATCTCAAATAAAGAATTGGAGGCCAATAACTTTGTTGAATGTCTCCTATAAAATTCTAGCAAACATCATGGCCAAAAGACTAGTGAATATTCTGCCAAAATTTATAAATAGCACCTAGACATGGTTCATTAAAGGTAGATATATACTTGAAAATCTAATCACTAGCTGGGAGGCCATGGAGTGGGTGAGAGCAACAAGACAAGAGGCAGCAATGGTACTATTGGACTTTGAGAAAGCTTATGACCGAATAGAGTGGGAGTTCATTAGGTTAATGTTGAGTGCCTTCAAGTTCCCAGATGCTTTTTACAATATGGAGAACACTCTCTTCAAAGATGCAGTGGCCCAAGTGGACATTAATGGGACCCTTTTAGAGGAAATCATTCTAGAGAGGTCTATAAGGCAAGGCTACCCCCTAGCCCCTGCACTTTTTGTGATAGCCTCAGATGCTTTACACTTTATTCTAAGAATGGACAATGATATCCCAAGGATAAAAGGTATTACTCTTCCTAACTAAGAAGTCCTTAACATATAATTTGTAGATGATACTACTTTGTTTCCATTGTTGGAGGAAAGCAATATTGCAAACCTCATGAAAAAACAAGATATTTTCTATGTCGCTTCTAGAGAAAAGGTCTCCACTGCCAAATCTACTATGCTAGGTTGGAAAGAGGAACCCCCAGATTGGTTGGCTAAATATGGTATGCAATGGGGTGGCCCTAAAAAATAAGTCAAGTACCTTGGTATTCCATTCTCTATTAACCCCAATCTTAGAGAAATGTGGCTCTGGATTCATGCAAAGATAGACAAGAAAATTAGTAATTGGAACAAGCAACTCCTATCCTTGGCTGGAAGAGTATAGGTTTTCCAAAAAATTCTTGCTTCGTATAGTATATACTATGCATCTATCTGGTTTTTCAGTAGCTATTAGGTTGATGAAATCCATAAAAAGATTAGGAGGTTCCTATGGTCTGATGGGAAAGGGAAGGAAAAGAAGCATGTTGTAAGGTGGGACTGGTGATGTTTAAGCAAGGCTGGTGGCAAGTTGGGGCTGAAAGACCTAAGATTCCATGGAATTGCATTGGCATCCAAGTGGATCTCAAGGGATTTGGAGGGCGAGGAGCCTTGGAAAATCTTAATCAGGAACAACATTGAAAGAGGAGTTCCAAAGCATGCTAGGTCTTGGAAGGGGCTCCCTCTAAGTGACCTCATTTGCTGTAGATACCCAATTGTCCCTGCAAGGTTTGTGGTCTTCAAGAGCCTTTGGAAGGCCTAGGAACTTTTAAAAGAGCATATTTACAACTCCCAAGCCTTCTCAAATAATACAGTCTTTGCACAAAGGTTAGTTTGGTAGAACCTCTATCACAATGGTAAGCCCTTAGCATTAAAACAAGGTTGCTCGACCAATGCTTGGGAAAATAAAGGAGTTAAATATTTGCTGATATCTTGGACCAAGAAGGCTTGAAAGATATGAATCTACTCAGAAATGAATACAAGCTGCCTAACTCCAATTGGAGGACATACTCCATCATAAGGGAGGCCTGTAAGGAGATTCCAAAAAATGCCAACCATGAGGTTGATTTTGATCAACATAAGGACTTCAGGTGGATGATGGCTCCAAAATCACCAAACTGAGTGCAAAAAAGGTGTACAATACCCTCACCAATCAAGTTGAAATCTATAGCCACCTAAACAAAACTTGGGATACAAATCTAAATAGTCAAGAATGGGGAAAAGTTTTCAAAAACACTTGGGAAAATGTGCTCGATCCAAAGAAGGCCTACTTTCATTGGCTCCTACTGTTACAAAGGCTTCCAATTAAATACAAGGTAGATGATATTGAGATCTATAATTTATGCAAAGTGTCAGAATCCATAAAGCACATCTTCTTTGACTATGTGTTTGCAAGGGAAGTATGGAATCTTTTTTGCTACAAACAATGCATATGGGATTAAAAAGAATAAATTAAGAATTGACAGAATTGTTTTGCTATCTTCTATTGACAAAAATCTAATGTTGAACATTCTAGATTATTGTTTCAACTGATATCCTTTGGTTTATTTTGAAAAAGAGGAATGAGGAAAAATTCAGCGGGGTCAAGTGTGCACTTACTGAGTCTTGTAAAAGGCTCACACTCTCTAATATTTCCATGCAGGTGGCTATCATGATTAAGGTGTCCAAGGAAAAATTCTTGAAGCTCATTGAAGATGGTATGGTATTCTTCTAGTCAGTATACAAGAGGTCAACTTTGCACATGATTGGCAATACATCAATGAGGTCTTTCTCAAAGCTCTTGAGCTATTCCTGAAGGAATACAATGACAAGGTAAGTAAAGATGGCCATGGGGAGGACCCCCCCAACTGCTCAGCATTGTAGATTTCTCTCGAGAAGGAATTAAGACAACAGGTGCACTCTTAAAGCTTAAAGATGCAAAACTCAGGGGTATTGCCATCCTTTAAAGGATTGATTTTCTAGATCTATTTTTTTTCTATGATATGTATCCTTTTGTAAAATCTAATTTGTAAAGCAAGGGGTTGTATTTGTTTTGTAATTGTTGTTCTAAGGTGTATGGGGCTGGGGTAGGCTATTAGTTGGGTTCATTTTGATATACATGTGCATGGTTGTAGTTGTTTTGTAATTGTTGTCCAAAGATGTATGGGGTTGGGGTAGACTGTTTGCTGGATTCTTTTTGAAAAACTCTTGCTTGGCACTGCTATAAGCTCTATGTTGTGATGTATACTGTTGTTCTTACGATATTTAATACGAAAAAAAATAAAACAAGTGGTTGAAAGTAAAACATATTTCATTTTAATATTTTATATATAGAAGTAATACAATAACTTTTAATTGATCTAAGTGAGATTAGAAATGGAAGACCTCATTTCTGACATAAATGCACAACATTAGCATGAATTAGCAATTCATCGCTTGGATAATTCATCGCATAACATTTTTTAATATATTTCCAAGACCTTGATATTCTTTGCAAAAGAATAATTTCCACTGCACAATGTTTGTGATTACTTGAGGAGTTTAGCTAACAATACCAACTAATAGATTATATAGTTGTCATATGTATATTTGCAATAGTAAAAATAATAGATATGACTTATATTGTTGTATAATTAGTTTACTAGAATAAAATAAAATATATTCAAAAATATTTTCATTTTTATTATCATAAATCAATTTTCTAATTGTATATGAAATGAATTATCCACGTCGATGAATTGCTAGTGGTGAATTTTCCATGAGGAAGATTTTTCATGGTGATGAATTTGCTTGATGTCAAATAGTCTAAACCTAAAAGCCCAATAGTCTAGTAGGAGAAAAATGTCTACAAGCATACTAACCTAATAATGGTTTAGCACACTAAGTGCATGAACACCAACATCATCATGTCAAAGTTTCAATGTAAGAGCACAATGGATCAACAAGAACACAATACCCACAATCACAATAACCCTATGATAGTTTGAACCTTGGTGACTGCAATAACAATATCATAATTTAACCATCACATTATATCATAAATGACACAACTTAAATCAAATATATTTATATATATATTTCTAAAATTCAAAATACCTCTTACAAATTATTACTTTACAACAAAAATATTTCAGTCATCAATGTTACCTTTAATATTTTTTACTACTTTATGTATTTGAAATATATTTATCATTTTCCATAAAGTACAAATTCTCTTACAATCGTTTCGAATTGTTTATAAATATTTAATCAATATAATAATGGTATAAAGTGGTGGGTCACAAATTTGTGTTATTGAAAGTTGTGTCTTCAATTACGAGAATAACTTTGATTCATTTTATTTAAAGTAATTATTTAGAGCATGAAAAAATAATCATTTAGATAGTGAAAATTTTCAACCATTTTATTAAACCATTAATTTATAATATAAAAAATAAATAAATTATTAATGTAAAATTTCAATTTCGAAGTAATATAGAAAATTTTGTAAAGCAATTTTATATTTTTCATTTTATTCAAAAATAATTATTTAGATTTTTGAAATTAATTATTTAAATATTGAAAACTTTTGATTAAATATTAAAAAATAGATATCTTTTAAATCATTATTGAATAATTCAAAAATAAAAATAATTATTAAAATCAATTTTAATTTTTTAAAAAATCTCTGAAATTTGTAAAATAAGATTTATCTCTTTAATTTTATTCTAAAAGTAAGTATTTCCATAATGGGAACTCATTATTTAAATATTGAAGATTTGTAATTTTTTAATAAATCACCAATTCATAACTAAAAATAATAATTAATTATTATAATTAAATTTCAATCATTTTAATAATTTATGAAATTTTATTAAAAAAATATATTTCTCGTTCTTAATTCCATTAAGTATTTTTTTTAATTTTAATAAATTTTTAAATTTTGAAATAATATATTATACATTTACATCAACACATTTTTTATTTTAATAAAAGAGCATATATCTATATATGTGTATGTATATATGTATATATGTGTATATATATATATATATATATATGTATATATATATTTGTGTGTATGTATATAGATATATTTGTATCTATATGTATATAGATATATTTGTATTTATATGTATGTGTATATGCATATGTGTGCATGTGTATGTGTGTATATGTATATACATGTATATATATGTATATGTATATGTATATGTATATGTATATACATACATATATACATAGTTATACATATATATATATATATATCATTTAGTGCAATTTTTTAATATTTTGTAGAAATCATATTGATTTTCAATTGTACTTTATTTCTTCAAATTTAACATGAAACTTAGACATTTCAACTAAATTTCTTAATAAAAACAATTAAATTAATAATTAAAAATTGCAATATTTATCGCCTTTAGAACATTCAAGAAAATAGAAGTAAACATTTAAATTGGTATTCTTATATAGTTTATGTTAAATTTACTCTATGCATTATATCTTTAATATCATGGCTCATTTTTATGTCATATATTCTTGTAAATTATCTTTAAAATTGAAATAAAAATTTCTTCACTAGTTAAAAGTAAACCAATATATGTCTGACCTTGAGTAGCATTTGTATAATTCCAATTTTAGTAGGATTAGTTGGACGTATCTCTTCACAAGTACGTTCTCAACTTCTTATTTTTCTTTTCCCTTTAAAAAACCATGTTTGATATGGTCCTATTGCTTAAAATTTTGGCTTAGGAGATGTCAGCTACATATATCAATAAGGTTCTTAGTTCATTGGTTCAAAAATGGAGCCAATTAGTTCACATCCTCAATCACATTGAAGTAGTATATTTTTCCCTTGGAGATGTTTGAGAAAATTTAAGGATAAGTTTTCTTTGTTCTAGGAGTACCATTTATCAAGCAAGTGTATGTGTATATGATAGTGAAAAGTTATTGATGAATACCAAGGGTTGCATTACAACTAAAGTCCCTGCCAAATGCAAAAATCATGTTAAATATTAATAGAAATTGAATATGGTAGAAGATATAAGGAGTTGATTATGGTTGCTTCTTTTGGATTGATCAAAGAGATAGTTTAAGTTTATTACAAATACTTAAGAAATGTACAATAGTATATCAAGCACTATTGACAAACAAAAAAGAGTAGATATTGAGTATATGAAGCAGTGTCATTTAGATTTTTAACAAAAATTTAAATCAGATTTACATTATCTTGAGGTGTTGCTTCCATCATATCAATAGGTATTCCAAAGGGACTCTTTTTGAAAAAATTAAGTGGATCTGATGCAAAAGGAGCTATTTAAGTTTCCAACAACCAAAAAGAATAACATTTAATGTATGAGGTATCAAACCCATCAAAGAGATAACTCTATGTAAGGCTTGAGTCACAACCCTATAAAAGAATTATTTATGCATGTTTCTACAACTATACAAATTATAATAGTACATCAAGAACTGTTTACATACAAAAAGGAGTGAAAACTAAGTAAATGAAGCAATTTCATTTAGATTTTTAATAAAATTTTAAAACACACTTACATTAATTTGAGATGTTTCTTCCATCATATCAATGGGTATTCCAAATGGACTCCTTTTGAAAGAACCAAGTGGATATGAAATAAAAGAATTCATTTTAGTTTCCAACAACCAAAAAGAAGTTTGCAATTAGCCACAAAATTCTTATATTGTTGTTTTTATGGGTCATGCACATTCTCTATAATTACAAAAAAGTTTGTTGCTGAATTTTTTCATATTCTATAGCAATTGAATAATATATATATATATATATATATATAATCATAATTAGTTGATCAAGCATAGCTTTTGTTGTAGTTGGATTTATTTTGTTGTTGCTACAGAAAATTAAGAATATAAGTATTTTAAAGAGCTAGATATATAACTCCAATGGAAAATGTAAGCATTTAATAAATTATAATCTTGAGATACAAGAATGCATTTAATTCTATAAAAAAATTGCATCCTATATGATAGTGCCAAAATGGGGGCTTTGCAAGAATTTTGTCCATACAAGTGTCAAAATAAATCACTTCTCCCTTCTTTCACAAGGTCAATGATGTATTTTTCCATTGTAAATGTAAACGCGTCTTGTATTTGGAATCTGCACAAAAGGAACATGATTGTAGACATGTCTTTTTTATAATTTTCAAAAGGAATTGTTGCAAGCTCCAAGAAATTTTGTTCTAAGTGTTGTTTATGTAGCTAGCAGTCAAAAACTCCATCTATTTTCTGAATTATGCATTGTAAAATAGGTTGGTCTGAAAACTTTTTTTATGCATGGGCATCATTCTTGATGCCCTTTTTTATTATTTTCCCAATCCTATCATGTAAGAGTTGTTAAGTTTTCAATTTTTACTTTTCTTTTTTTGGTGGAATATACCTACCCACGTGCTCATTTATGAACAACAACAAGAGGAAATGGGGAATAACAAGACTGGGTGAGACTTTTGAACTAAAACTGAAGTATTTAGGCATTTATGACTAGAGTTTGAACACTACATGAAATTTAGATGGGATTTTGGGGGAGGAAACTTTGAGAGTTTTGGAATTTTGGAGAAAAATAACATAATAGAAGGGGACAAAAGGACAAAAGAAGAGTAACAAAGAAGAAAAAGAGGAAATCAAAGTACTATAAGGAAAAACATTCAAAAGATAGAACAAGAATAGGAGGAAAAATCTAGAAAGAGGAAGGCATAGAGGAGAATGTGCTAGGAGAAGAAGAAAGAGGAGAAATAGGGGAATCTCATATTTTTCACAATAATTTTAAATGTATACAACTAATTTTAAATGATTACATTCTCTTAGATAAAATAAATATATTATTCCTCTTTTAAGATTGTTTTCTTCTTGGATTGAATGTGAGTGTGATTGTAAATGATAATTATATGAATTTGTTTCCCAAAAGGGTTATGTTTTGTGTATTGTGTGGTCAAGGACCTAAAACCCATTTATTTATGTGCTTGTAGCCGTAGACTATTATTTATAGCTTAGATATTTTGTAAGTTTCTTGTAGCAACACAACCTCCCTTCTCTACTTGTTTCTAGCTAGGTTGGGATTTTGGGTGCCTATGAGGAGGCAGGTTCTATTAGTGTGGAATTAGAGCACAACTACATATCTAGGAAGGATGATGGTGAATTTGTATTGGGGTTGAACGAAGCCTTATAAGTTGTGACTATGGGTGTGTCCCTACATCAAGTGATATTGCAACCAAGAGGACTATATGGTAAGAAGAATAAGGAAATAAATGAGATTTGGAGCAATAGGATACTACCAAGGAGAAGGATGGAAGAGGTTGTATATGAAAAAGTAATAGGAAGAATAGATGAGGTAGTAGAGGCTCTAAGGGGAGTGCAAGCAAGAATGGATGCAATAGAAGGTGGAATGAGAAGAGTCAAAGCACATGAAGAGATTGATAGTGAAGATGAAGAAGTAGATATGACAGGATAGGAAGGTGAAAATGTAGATGGAGATTTGGATGCAAGATTAAGAAGGATTATAAGGGCTATTTATAACATTGGGAAGGGAACAAGGATGTAATTACCAAAATTATCAAGAATTTTAGAACCAACTGAGCTAATAAATTGGATAGTAGAGATGGATGAATGCTTTGAATATGATAAAGTTGACCCCAAAAGAGTGAAGGTTACTCAAAAAATATTGAAGGGGAATGTAGCACTTTAGTGGAAAGAGGTGTAGGTTGAGAGAAAAATAAGTGGAAAAGATAAGATCACTCGATAGGATTGAATGGTGAGCAAGATGAAGGCTAAATTTCTACCTGGTGATTATTAACTTGAACTTCTCAAGAAAATAAAAAATTAAAGGAAACAAGATTTAACTGTGAAGGTAGGTATAAATGATTTTTATAAAATTTTCATAAGATTTGGCCATAATGAATTAAACCATGAAAATGTGGCTAGATATGTTAATGGACATAGGCTAAATATTCAAGATGAGCTAAGTATGATAAGGTTGCCAACTTTGGAAGAAGCATATCAATATGCTCTAAGAGAAAAGGAAAATTTTGCAAGAAATAAAATAATAATCAAAGGTACAAGTCAATTTATTAAAGTGTAACATCATAAATTTTCACCCTTAACAATTTAACATTAGGTGTTGGAAAGGTATAGTACACAAATTAGAACCTATAGCATTCCATCGCAAAGAAACTATGAAGCATCTACCCAACAAGGGAGATAGGTTAAGGGGTACCCTATAAGGGTAATGTCTTTATAAGAGACTAGGCATTGTTATATGTATGTAATAGATGAAAAAATGGGAGATAATCATAGAGAAGATAATCATCTTCTGACTAGTCAATTTTATCCATGCCTAGTCAGAAGATGAAATATCCCCTCAAGAGCCAAGATCTTCACATAGAAGAGAGCAAGGGACCGTACAAGCCTCTAGTGTGAGTGTAATAGCTGGAAAACAAACAATGAGACCGTCGAGCACTAGCTCACAGTAAGGAGGAGATGGTGAGAGACCAGAAGATGTCAGGGAAAAATTAAAATCAATTTGTGAACAAGATAATACACTGCCCTCTGCTCCTATGAAAAAGGTTAGTCAAGAGAAGCCAACATCTACTGACTCTGTGGGCATTTTCCAGCAGATAATTGAAGAGCCCCCTTTCCCCACATTCTTTGAAATTCCTCCTTCTCCACCAAGAGATTCTTCTATTTCTATTCAGTCGGTTGAGAGAGTGGAGAATGTAAATGTTGAGAGAAGAGACACAAGGCTCATGGCTACTTCTCTAGGGTGGTTGAAAAAGGAAATTGAAAAGAAAAGGAAAAATGTTCCCTCAATGGCAATTGAAGTGGATGTAGTTGCTATGTTGCTGCAAAGTTCCTCAAAACCTAAAAAGGTAGAAAGAATGTCACGGACGATTACAGATCACCACTTTAAATGAAAATGAAATAAGGGAGGAAGACTATAAAGTGATTCATATTGATATGGGGCCCTCTTCTTTAGAAGGTGATGTTTATCATGCCAATTACTCTGTTAATGTAGTAATTAAAAGACCTAAGGAGCAGAGAAAAGAAAATCTTTAGTTGCAGTCCAATATTCATTCTCTGAAAAATTTATTTCATCATTTATGACCCCAAACCCCTAGGTAGCTTACACTTCAAATGTACAAGGCATTGATTCTGATACTGTGCAAAAATTTAGGAAAATTTTGGGATATGCTAAAACTGCTAACAAATGGGTTGAGGGACTGTATCAAGATGGCATTTTCTTCATTTCTAAATTTCTGCAATTTTATATTGAGGTGTCTGGCAAAAGAAAATAATTTGTTATCAAGCTCCAACAAATTAGAAGAGAGCATAGTAGCACTTTTGTGCTTTTGAAATAAATTGTTGAATTAGCCTCCATGGAGCATATTTTGTTGCTTGGGGAAAAGATAGTGGATGATCCCAAAGAAATTGATCCCAATTGGCTTGATTCTTTGGAGTGGAAGTTATCAATATATGATGATTGTATCAAAGAAATCAATAAGGTATTAGAAAAATATCTCGAGATAATGGTAAATATAAAGGAAATTTTCAAATCTCTCAAAGTATATCTCACTAATGAATTTGATGAGAAAATCCTGGATATCATAGACATAACAAGGTAGTATAAAGAGGTATATTACAGAGAGGTGGGTGATCTTGAAACTTCCTATACCATAGAAAAAAGGAAACTTGCTTGATTGGGGGAATAAATGATGACAAACTGGACTTAATGAGGCCTTGATTTGGTGTTGTGAGGTGTTTTTCACATTGACACTAGGTCTTGGACCCTTTCAAATGCATTTAACGATGTCTTGTAAAGGTGTTGTAAAGTTTTGTAAAATACTTTCATGCTTTTATAGACTTAATGAGCCCATTTTCTCTTAATTCAACATTATAAAATGTATGTAATTACATTATTACACTAATCTAGAAGGCTTGTAAACTAAATTTGACTTTAATCTAGTGTTGTAGCATTTCCTACACATTCATATTGGGTGTTGTGCCTTCCTAGGCTAAGTGGACCTCATTTTAGTGTTGTAAAGTATATTTAATCACATTTTCACATTTAATTCTATGTCCCAAGCCCTAATTGACCTTTTCATCATCATTAATAGGTCCCTATTACCCCATATTGTGCATCCTAAGGTAATGTTTGATGAAATAACCAACAAAGTCACTATATAAACTTGATTTTCTTATCTCCCAACAACCCCATTGGAAAATGGGCCCCTCTAGGACTAATTTTCCATATGTGGTGAATGAGTCCCTTCCAGGTGGGACTGATTCTCCCAATGTGGTGAATGAGTCCCATTTGGGCCACTTTTGACTTTTGAGCGAGAAAAATAGGTTTTAAGTTTAATTTTTCTTCATGTCGGCCTGATCCAATTTATGGGCTAATTAGGAGAATTGCCTATAAAATCAAGTCTCTAAACCCTAATTTATATCTCTTAACTCATTCAAAACTCATCTATCATTTTTCTTCTATCTCAAGTCAAACAAGCTAGGTTTTTTACATTCTAAGTCATCAAGATAGCTTCCAAAGACATTCAAGGGTAGAATCTTCCTCCATTGTTGTAGAAATTCAAGATCAAAGATCATAGAAAGGTATTAAATCTATTTTTCCATGCTTCATTACTTTGTTTCATCGTTTTGGTTTAATTACCTAAAAGGGGTTTGACCAAGGAAAACCCCCATGCCCTAACATTAAACATTGCTCCTTCTTGTCTTGTGTGTTTGCAAATTTAGGCATCTTGGAAGCTTGAAAATCATTAAGAATTAAATTGAAAAAAAATTTAAGTCTTCTCCTCATTGGATAAAGAAAAATATCAACAAAAAGTCACTTTTAGGCCCGAATTTGATAGTTTTAGAACCGAACACCTCAAGAAGTAGAAAGTGTAGACTAAAGGCTCTTATTTCCACTTTTGTATTTTTGAAAAGTTTAGAAGTGGACTCATTCACCATGGGAGGTGAATGAGTCCCACTGCTAGGCTTGATTTTGGTTTTCTCCATTTTTGGATACCCATTTGTCTAAAACGGGCTTTGGAACAGTTTCCTAGATCTGGGACTAATTCACCTAGAATGGAAAATGAGTCCCACTAGGTGTAAAAATTAGGATCAATAGCATTCTAGAAGTCATTTCCAATCTCCATCGAAATATAAGGTACACACTTTCAGTTTCATCAAATTCTGTTACATTTTGCATTCATTTCTAGGTGTCTTTGCATTACACAATGTGTTTTCAAACAACTTGTATTTCAATAGTTTTCACTTAATAATCAACAAATTTTATCAGTTATTTACATTTATTTTATCTCATCTAGGCACATTTCATTCATATTTCCATTATACTTGTATTAGTTTGAGTGAACTACCTAGGTTTTTGGCCTATCTCTCTCCTTTTAGGTGAAAAACCCTAATTAAGCAA
>VDFB02271358.1:463298756-463336329 GCA_007258455.2 Sequoia sempervirens
AGTAGCTTCATCACAATAGGTGAGGCCTCAAGAGAATAACTACAAGTTTTATGCTTACTAATGATTGGAATTTTTTTTCAAATAGATCTTCCCAAATGGTAGGGGCATTAGGAAAGGGAGAAGCAAGATTTTCACGACTCTCAATAACTATATCTTCTAACACCAAACTACCTTCTTCACATCTAGGAGGGATATTAGGAGAAGAACAAGTTTGATTTTCATGGATATCTATAACTACATCCCCATGTCCTATAATTTTTTTCCAAGTAGGAGAGGTAGGATTGTCATAGCTCTTAATCATTGCATCTATTATTACCAACATGTCCTCCTCATAAATGGGATTTTCATGATTGTCCATGATTACATCTTGTTTCAATAAAGGATTCTCACAAGTAGGGCAGGTGTTAGGAGAGGAATGTGGACAAAGTAAATTAGTGGAATCGATCTCATCATCTTGTGTCATAATATCTTTCGAAGGGAGAGAAGGAAAGGAACAAACAAGACCTTCATGATTCCCACCGATTGCATCTTATTTCACCAAGATACCTTCATGACAAATAGGAAAGGTATCGGGAGAAGAAAAACTATGATCTTCATGGTTATCTATGCTTGTATCCTCTTCCATCACATCATTCCCACAAATAGGAGAGATATGAGGGATTGTGTTAACATTTTCACTCTCTTGTAGTAAGAGACTCTCATAACTAAGAAATGTATTAAGTGAATGAATAACATTCTTATTGACTAACTTTGTCTTTGCAAACTTAGAGAAGAAAAATATTAACATTGATGCAATGAAATGACCTATAATGAAATGAAAATTTTAAATTCTAGACTAATTACACAATGTAATAAGGGTATGTGTAGAATCATGATGGGCCAAAAAGTGGCGATATGATGGGTATGTGGTTGACAACTATTTTTTTACCAAAAATTGATGAAATGAAAAGGGTTTTTAAAGGATAATCTCAACTTTCCACCAATATAAATTATGATTTACTTTGAATTTAATAAATAATTATTATTCATTTTCTATTTGAATTACAACTAAAGTCCTGATTGATAGGCTGATTGAAAAACATCTATAGCTTTCAAATGGTATCACATTTTTTGAATCCAAAACATGTGTCACATTCTATGCTTTGCATACTATAGGATTAAAAAAATAAGAATTGAATTTCATGAAGTTTTTACCAAGTTAAGGTGGTCAGACATACGAGTTTTTATTTTTTTTAAATTTTTAATAAAAAAATCATAATTAATTATTTACTTGGAAACAAACTACAAAAAAATATGCATCACATCAGGGAATGAGTCCTCTACTTATATATAAAATCTTATGAAAAAATATTATCATTTTATTGTGGTTAGGGTGGTCAGGATAGACACCTACTTCTTATTTTTCCCTAAAATTTAAGTGCTACTACATTGAAATTTCAATTTTTCCCAAAATAGATTTTATTTTTTAAAAAATAAACCTAGTAGTTTAGAAACTACATTCAATTTGCTACAGATTCTATTCTTACATATTTTTGAAATAGTATAGATAACTTATTCAAATTTTTACGTCAAGTTTCTTAACTTATATTTTTTTGAATTTTTTGCCACTTAAGGGCCTGTTTTTTCCATGATGATCCTGCACATACCCATAAGCTGAAAATGAATTGTTTTGATGCAATTTTGAACTTTTAACAATGCACTAAAATGAAGCAATTTAAGCTAAATGCAATGAAATTGATGGAACAAAAAATCAAGAAACTGAAATAGAAAGGTAACAACACCAAAAAGAAGCTAAAAATTGAGATTTAATGTCCTGAAAATGTAGATCTATAGCTAATAGGGACTCATTCTCCAATAAGAGAAAATGGGTCTTGGTTAGGTGTTTCTGAGATTTTTCTATTGATTTTAAAGTGAATTTTGATGCTTTTTTTAGTTGCCAGAAGGTTCAGATCAGATATGATCAGAGACTTATTTTCTAGTAAAGGCAAATGGGTCTTGGTTAGGTATTTTTAAATTGTTTTTTAATGATTTGCAAGTTCTTAGTTATATCTTTTAGTTCTAGGTTTGATATAGTGAAATGTGGCTTCATATTTTCTAGAAATTCAATGCAAAAATGCAATGAAAAGATGAAATGCAATTGTGTTTTGATTTTAAAATGCAATTTAATGAGATCTAAATGAGATTCAAAATGAGTGATTTTTTTTTCAGTTTTCATATTTAAGAAGTGCAAAACAACATAAATCTAAACCCTATATGATATGCAAGATTTTAATGCAAAAGAAGAAACCTTAAATGATATCTTAATTTAATGCAAATATAAATGCAATGAATTATGCAATATTTTAACTTAAGATGCAATAAAAGACTCCAAAAATCAAAAAAATTAAATGTTGAATATGTTGGGCTCACCAATAAATGTTAAGGTGAAAAATAGGTTAGACCCAAATGCATGAACAAGAGGATATACCACTTATTTTTCTAGGGCCCTTACACTTAAAATTATGTAAAGTAAGATGCTAATACCAACCAAAAATGAAACTTAACTATTATAGAAACTATGGGGAATGTCTTAAGAGCATAAAAAGCTATGTACCTGGCTAGCAAGTTGTTTTTGAGCTATGGACTTATTCACCTTTAGTGGCGAATGGTTCCTTTTAGGGTTTCAAAAAATTGATTTCAATATCCTATTCCTTGATGTCTGAACTCTTGAATTACCTATTATCAAGTTCTAGAAGCCTATATGCAATTATGTAGAGCTCTTTCCATGATCTTGCACTTTGAATGAAAACTTTAGCAACTTTGACAATTTTGCTACAAATCTCAAAGTGCTCAACTTGATCCTCAACCTATAAATATGCAAACACACACTCAAGGGTAGAAAAACTCATTTAGTTTTTAGTGAATGGGGGTTTGCCTCAGTCAAACCCCTTCTAGGTAATTAAAACAAATGATAAAATCAATAAATTGAAACATGAACATGAAATAATGTAAATGAAATCACCTTGGATGATGTCTTGTAAAACAAATATGTAAACTATCATGTAGTGGCCATGAATAATGTAGATCTAGGATGATGTGAACAATATTTGCAAGTAGATCTTCAATGCTACATCCACCTCTTAGCTCAACAAAATGAATACATGCACTAAACCCTTTAAATTATTATATGATCTTTGAATTGCTGCAATAAACACTTGAAATCTTCCTTGAATTTTTTTTTGAAATGCTCTAATGCTTGATCACTTGAATGCTTGATTGCATGCTAGATTATGGTAGATCTTGTTATGAGAAACAATGTTAATTAACCCCTTATTTATACCCAAAATTCAAAGAACTAAGGCTGACACCAAAACTAGAAAGAAACAAAATTAAATTCTCGCTAGAATAAAATTCAAGGAGGGCTCATTAAGGGAAGAACCATTCACCATCTCAGGAGAATGGGTCCTAGATAAGTTTCTAGTACCAAGCTTTTGGGGGCTGAAAGAAGGCTAAAAACCCATTCCAGATCAACTGAGAAAGGGGGGTCTTGTTAAGGGATGACCCATTTGCCATCAAGGGCGAATGGGTCTTGGCTCAACTTACTAGGACCAAACTTTTGCCAATGAAATAATTTGTTAATTAAATTATGATTGTTGGGATAGATCTTTGGGAGGTGTCAAAATTAAGGCCTAAATTTTAATAAAAAAGGGGTTAATAACTCCAATTAACCACAATTAATTAAGACCACCTAGATAAGTGTGAAATTTTTTTAAAACACTTTGCAACACTTAATAAAGGTACACATTATTTACATTTTATTCATAAAGGGGCCCATAAGGCTTAATTAAGTAGATATATCCTAGAAAAGTGTGAAATTGTGTTACAACACTTTAGAACACCTTTGCAAAGGACCAATTAAGGCATGTATTAGTTAAATAAAGGTCTTAGAATAGTGTGAATGTGTACAACACATTACACCACCACTCCAAGACATCATTAATTCAGCTTTAATGTCAATTATCAAACAAAGCAAGGAAAATGCTACTTTTTCTGTTACTACAATAATATAATAAAATATAATATACTATAATATATAAAATATAATATACTATAATATATAATATATAATATATTAGTATACAATATATATTAATATATTATGTATATGTATTATTATTATTAATAATAAATATTATAAATACTAAACATAATGGGTATCTGTTGTGGATGGATATCCATTAGGAGTAGATATCCATTCGAATTGTTGGAAGTTTTTGTTGTCATTGATGTCAAAAAATATATTTTGTTGCATTGCTATCAATAGGTATATGGGGAGATTGTTGGAAGTCTATGAAGATGCTTTGATTGGTTGCAATATGTTGTCATAAGTAGTATCACTAATAACTTCTAGTGTTGTTTTCATGAGAATGTGTTGGTGATGTTCAACCTCTTGTGTGGTTGAGTTGCTGAGAAGGTTTTCTATATGTTAAGTTTGAGTTTTTCATGCTTGGTTTCCAAGTGCTTTTGAGAAAATTTGAATAAAAAGGGAAATAATGTGGTGAAGAGTGTTTAGTGCGACAAATTGGTGTTCAATGTTTTTCTCCACATTTCTTCATGGTTGAAGATCTACTTGTGTGGTCCAAATATGTTGATCAAAGGTGTTCAAAGGTGTTATTTCTAGAGTTTCAAGTTTTAGATCATTGTGCAAAGAAATTTGTGTTCCTATGTGTTAACTATAAGTAATGTTGTCTAGGAGAAATGGTTTTGCTTTGCATTTCTTCTAAGTTTGGTTTCTCATCTTAGGGATCTCAAAGTGTGCTTATATTGCTAGTATCTATCTTTATTCTAAGTTTTTTATGTTTTGGTGCTCTGCAAGGTTGTGTTGCAGTGTGCGGAAGATTAGCTGGATGTGCATAATAAATACATTCACATGGTGTATGATATTTCAAAGGAGTTGATGGATTTTAGGGTGTTGATGAAATAGTATAGATTGTGTTAAAGTAATGTGTGTGTTTCGTAAGTTGTCTTTGGATTAGGGGAAACATGTGCTTAATTGTTTAATGATGTTAACACAAGTTTGATTGACCTTGGGTGTTTTACACTAATTATGGATGTGCTTTGGTGTTTTTGAAAGCATGGCATGGCGTGTTTATGTGGATTTAGGTCTGAGTTAAGGTGTGATGTGGTCTTCCTTCATTGCTTTCCACCATAGGAATGTTTTGGTATTGACCTTGTGAATTATTATCAAGGTTGAAGATGGTATATATGAGTATTGAGTTGATGGAGGATGTATGAGTGAAGTGTTTAATGCAAAGTGTTGATATGTGAAGTATGAACATGTGAAATATAGTGTGAGATTTAATGCCTAAGAATACTAAAAATAGTGAGTAGAAGGTGTCTACATTCTATTGAGAGAGTGTGAATCTTCTGGTGAAGTAGTGGTGGAACTTCTCTATTTCGTTGAGATGGATCTCTCATTATAACAATATTATTTCTTCTTTTTTCTAATATGGTAGTGAGCCCTTATTTTTCTTTGGGAAGTGAGCCCTCTAGCAGTGAACCTATTATATTCGATGTTGCAATTACTTTATATTATGAGCTAATCCTCATCGTGGTTTTCTTACCTTCTTAAGTTTTCCATATAAATATGGTGTTCTCATGTGTTTGGATGCGTTTACATTACTGTTTCTCATGTTTACATTCTGCTAATGCATGTTAAGGGTTTAAATGGCTGTTAAGGGTTTAAGGACTAATGCAGATCTAAAGGTTAATGAGGATTTTGATGTTTAAATGTACAATTGATTCACCCCTACCCTCTTAGTTGTCTTGTGCATTCAAAAATTGGTATCAAAGCAAGGTTCCTTGGAAGAAAGTTGCTTAACCAATTGAGGTAGATTTGGGATGACACACAAGAAGGAGGCTCCTTCATTTGATGAATTTTATTATGCATTTTGGAAGATGAGGATGAAAGTTTTCTTTATTTCTCTAGGGTTTGGAGTTTGGAAATCTATTGAAATTAGATATACAATTACTACAAATGGTCTGAGTATTGATGATAAAATCAAGGCATAAGAGAATAATGGAAAATAAAGGTATGATATTTTGAGTGGTCTTTCTAATTCATAACTTGTGAAATTTATGTCTTAAAATTATTGGTGAAATCTAGAAAAATCTAGAAAGTATCTATAAAAGAGATGATAAGGTCAAGCAAGCCAAAATACAAAATATGAAGATCAAGTTTGAAAACCTAAGGATGATATAAGATGAAGATATTACAAGATACATGCATAGAGTGGAAAAAGTTGTCAATTCCATCAGAGGTCTTGGTGGAAATCTAGATGAAGGTGAGATGGTAAAGAAGGTACTAAGAACTCTTACTAAATCATATAGTCATAAAGTTGTTGCTATTGAGGAAGTTTAAAATTTGAATAATTATTATAGAGACCAATTTTCTAGTGAATTAACTAATTTTTAATTGAGGGAGTTTGGTCCAAGTGATGTAAAAAAGGAGATTACTTTTAAAGTTTGAAAATAAGATAAGAATGAGCAATTTGACCTAGATGAATTTGATGAGTTAGAAGAAAACTTTGTGAGGAAGTTGAAAAGGGGCATTTGAAAATATAGAGGTAGGTTATCTTTCAAGTGCTTTAACTATGGAAATATTGGCCATTATTCTTCAAGATGTATTCTCAAAGCTTCAAAAGATAGACCTAAGGAAAACAAAGGTAAATCAATTAAGATAAGTTATTATGTTAAAGAAGATGCTAGTATATATGCTGATGAATCTAATTATCCTGATGATGAATATGATGAATTCTTGTTCATGGTTCTAAATGATAGAAATAATTTTTCTAATTCTGAGAGATGTATGAAGGAAAGTGCTTTGGAAGTAGGTCATGACATTGGAAAAGCAATGGTGACTGATTTTCATGCTAGAGAGGAGAAAAAATTGGATCGTTAACAATGGATGCTCAAATTACATGGCAGGTGATAAGAGTAAGTTTGTTAAGCTTGAGAAGATTAAAGGTGGTTTAGTTAAGTTTGGTGATGATACATTTGTTAAAATATGTAGAAAAGGTAAATATTACAACCTCCAATTACAACATAGATTTGTATTTTTGTAAATCATATTTTCATTCCCACAAGACATATTAATCATCTTTTCAAATTTTTTTTTTAACATAACTAATTTTGAGAAAAACGATAGAAAATTCCATGTATGTTTGAAACCATTACCCAAATGTGCCAATAATATACATATAACTCTCATTGTTTATGTGGGAAGAGTATAAGCCAACTGAAATGAGTTCAAATAATAATTACTGTGGAGAAAATTTTTCCTTCAATATTTTTGTTTTCAGCCCTTGCAATTCTTCTTTTCAACCCTTACTTCTTTTCTACGTTTTGATGGCATTGCACCCCAAAAGCTAAAAGTTACTCTCAGATAAAAGTGTACAATTTGCCACATGGTGGCTGCATGACTTTTCCTTGTATCGATTTCCATTCAGGCCTAGACTGGGACATGTGGCTTCTTGGTGGGGATTTTCTCCAAGCTACTCTCACAAATTCAGAGATCACTCACCAACATGCCATGCCAACCATTTTTTCAAGTGGTTTATTTATTCTATGGATGTATCTCTTTTGGTGGAGATTGTTGGATAGCACAATGAAACTCTTATCTTTAGGATTGGTCTTATGGGATGGTGCCATCATTCTTCATAATTGATTGGATCATATTTTTCCAGACTATAGTAAGATTTGATCATCTTATGACAACATATCTTTGTAGAACTTATACAATATCCAAAGCCTTTAATGAAGCTGCTCAGTTTTTATTAGTGAAGATTCTTGTGGTCTAATTAGACCTTGGATCAAATTACGGTCTATTCAGGTGTGGATACTTGTCAGTTGTTCATCCCTATCAATTGTAGTTGGCTTATCTTTCTAGCTATATAAGGGGATTTGAAAAGCAGAGAAAAGATGACTATTAGAGAGAGGTTTTAGAATTTAATTAGGAATAGGAGGATTCTTACAAAGCACTATATACACTCTATGGAATGTTCAATTTGTTAAAACTATTAATCAGGTTGGAATCCGACCTTTGTTTTTAGTTGATTTATTGCAAAAATAGATATTATTAAGGAGAAATCTTTGAGATTGTGCATTTCATGGCCTTTATCACTAATTTATTTTTCCTATATTGTTTATACTGAATGCTCTATGTCAAGTCTTACAAAGATGGTCTTGATAGTTGTTTTATATGCCATTAGATTTTGTGTTTAATGTTATCTTTTAGGAATTGGATCATGTTCATTATATTCATTCCTTTTCTATGAAGATTATGCTGAAGCTCATATTATGCTGTAAGAGAAAAAGGATTTTGTAAAGATCTAAACATTCCTATTAATTTTAAGGTTTCTTATTTCTATTAGACCTTAATGGATGCTTCCCATGAGGATATTTGAATGAATACTCTATGCTTTCTTTATCCGTAGTCACTCATTCTATTTCCAACAATGAAGGGTCTATGGAATTTTGTGTCCATTTCATTAGGAGTAAGGAGTTGTTGAAACTTTGAAATGTTGTAAAAGCTTTGGCACATCACCATCTTTTTTTTTCTCTTCATTTCTCTTTTCCCCTTTCCCCAAAACACAGAGAAGAGCCGATTTCTATAACAATCCTAGAGGTCATTCAATGAGGTACAATTTGGTATCCCACTCATTCAATTTCCTATAAGGCTATTTGGAGAGGCATAAGCTTTTATGATCAACAACTCTTTTTTAGGCACACCTGGTGGAACTTATTTTTTTCACAATTGTTTGATTAGATCTTTTCAAAAACATTTTATAAATTAGACTAACTAGAGAGGCTATAAATCTCATGCCCAGAGTTCAAACCAAAACATCTTCTAGAGGAAATTTCTAGTACTCCTAGCTACCAACTTCGACCCCTAGGAGAAGACAAGTTATAGGTTCTATATCACCTATCAAGAGCAATAGATTAAGAAATGTCAACCCAAAGTCCAAAGCTTTATCCACCCCCCAAGAAGGTTGAACCTTCCAAATCAGAATACCCATCTACCGTGTTCATAGGAATTTGTTTTTAATGGCTCACTTAGCTATTACCGCTCTTAGAAATTTCATAGCCTGGGATAGTGATAGCCAAATCCAAGCACCTAAACCTCCAGATGTGTGTCCAACCATACCTTCCAATTCTCTCAAAGCAATTCCAAGGTTTACTAGGGGAGGATTTTAAAGCCCCTTCCAAACACCTCTAGGACATAGTGGAGGTTTACAAAGTCCATAACATTGTAGAGAAAAATGTGGTCCTTAGATTGCTGGCTACATCTTTCAAAGGGAAGGCTCAGGACCAGTATTGATCCTTGAACTATGGTTCTATCCTCTCTTGGGATCAACTTGGAGAGAAGCTGTTTGAGCACAAAAAAATGAGATATCTTCTTCTTGCAACAACAATTGATTACTATCAAGAGAGCCCTGCAAGAGGCCATGATCAACTTGAACACTATGTTTCAAAAAACTTGGTAGATAATTCCTATGAAAACTAGGCCTCTAGTAGCCATGGCATTCATGTTCTACTTAACGGATTTCAATTCAGACATCGTAGTCATGGTATAGATAATGGGAGGAGATACCTTTCTCGACACATTCAACCCTACTATGCCGGTAGAGAACAATCTAATTGACATTGGAAAGCTTCTACCATGACTACCGATGCACATGTTCATAGAGATATATAGTGGACCTTGAGAAGAAGAAAATCCAAGTACCTCTACCCTGCTCCCCAACACATCAGCTGCACCACCACCATCCATGTATGTGTACCTAGGAATACCACCTAGCATGTCAGGCTCCTCTTCGCTAGCAATAGATGCCAATGATATGAAGAGCCTCATGTAGTCCTTTACAAATGAGATAGTTCTTATTTGGTGTTAGTAGGAATCATCTTCGAAGCCTCCCATGCAAACTTATCAAGGATGAAGGTCATGTTACCAAAAAAACACATACCAAGGAGCCCCAAAAGGAGGTAATCAACAATAGGTGTTTATGAGCCAGATAGTACCGATTACCATGCTGCTTCAGATTGTCTTGAACAATCAAACAAATATTTGGTCCTAGGACAAAACAACCTGGCTGAAGACAAGAACACATGGTGCTTCCCATGCAATGATATCCATATGCTCCAAAACTCTTTAAGGGGAAATATTCAACAAAATATAGTGGAACAAAAAGGCCAAGGTGTGTTTTCAAATGCAGAGGATTAACAATCTCCTAGAATGGAGAATGCCTGCTTCAGTGCACAAAAACAAGGGATTTCTTTAGAGAAAGAGTTGGATATCTCACTAGACCAAGCAATTTTTTCTTGGATGGAGGAGAAAGATGCAATATTACAAATGATGTTCCACAACCGATGCTTCACAGGTACATTCAGATTACAATGCGCGATCCAAGAGAAGATTCACTAGAGAGTATGTGCAAAAATCTCCACAATGACCACAACCACAACGATCATGGCCATAAAAATCATAGCCACCAGTACAACAAGCTTCATTGATGTGGCCCACTTAGTAGTCATAGGCTCCACCATTTCCATAGAAGTATATGGAAAAGGCCTTGGTCCCATCCACGTCGGATCGACCCTTTCCTAAGGAAAATGAAACACCACCATTTAAGCCTAAGGTTCCACCAATTGGAATGATTAATGTGGTGGAACAACTAAAGAAGGAATCTGCTAACATGTCTCTGTGGGATGCTATATCAATACTAGAGTATAATATCTTGCTCTAAGATGCATTAAAAATGAAGAACATCCACCACAGGCATATACGATCCCTCTATGCAATCAATATAGAAGAAAAGGTCCTACATCAGACCCCACCCCTAGGAGCTATGACATACATGAATGGCATAGACAATACAAATGTAAAAGTGGTAAGCAAACCAAAGTCCACTCCCTTATTTTTAACACATATTATGGGAGATAAGCTTTTGCACAATAATATGATTGATTCGAGAGCTAGTACCATGTTCATGCCCAAACAAGTGGCCGACACTCTGAATCTTAAATATGAGGCTCTCAAGAAAGGGATCATGCAATTAGATGGGAAAAAAGTCCTAACTATTGGTCACATCAAGGATATTTCTTTGACCCTATTCTCATGTCTGAGCCAAACCGTCATGTAAGAAGTGGTCATAATTGACATTCCTCCTATTTTTGAAATGTTTCTATCAAGAGACTTCATAATAAAGCTGGAAAATATTTGGTGCTTGATTGGTCCCATTTGATACTATGGAAAAAGTATGGGGAAAAGATGAAGATCCTATTTGAATCTTTGTACCCCAAACATATAGTATAAGACATGGTACAGAGCTTTGAAGTAGTGCATAAATCCTCAAGAAAGGAGATGTATTGCATAGAAATGTTGGAAGATGAGGAGGATACAAGTGATCAGACCCCTGAGGAGGAGGTCCTACTCATTTAGTTCATCGATTCTATCCCATTAAAGAATTTTCATGCTACTGGGTTGGGCACCTATGTGGACTAGACCCTCCCAAAATTGGTGAAAGAATAGGAGGAACCTAGTGGACCGGGCAACAATAATTTCTGGACACTACATTTTGATGGTGCCAAATGTAAAATTGGTTTGAAAGCCAACATCTAAATAACATCTCCAATTGGGATAGAGACCCTCAAAGCTTTCCACTTATAGTTCTCATGCTAAAATAACAACATAGGACATGAGGCTTTGGTCCATGGCTTGAATCTCACATAGTGGATGGGTGTAAAAGGAATATAGGAATTCAAAGATTCAAAGTTGGTCATAAGATAGATCTGTAGATAAGTGACCACCAAAAATGTGAGAATGAGATCCTACTGGAATAAAATATGGGATTTAATCAAAGGTTTTGAAGCTTTTAACATACAGGTTATCTCGTATACCCAAATTTTTTTTCATGGATTGGATGGCTTATATCGATTCACAATTTGAGCCAACCCCTAGATCAACCAGAAATCAACATGTAGTGCAAACTATCATCTGACTATGTATAGCCAACAATTACCAAAATTGGAAAGTCTTTGAAGATGATGCTCATACTTAAAATGAGGTGACACAAAAATGACAAAAAATTAGCCTCCAAAGGTAGCAATAGTCAAAACATTTTTTTAGGGTTTACAAGCAAAGCAATAGTAGGGTTATCTACACACTAGGCATGCAGACATGGCACATTCCTTAATCCTTGACATCAGGGTTGTAGACTAGATACTCAAAGTGGGTCATCCACTCAACACCATAGAAGTGCTCCACATTGTACATCTTCAAGAGAAAGGAAGCTACAGGTTGAGATCATAGTCAATGGCCCTCTAGGTCCATGGTCCAAAATTCCATGAGGAAAGGCAACCAAGGCACCACTTATACATTATCCACATGCCTCTGAATGTTCATGGTAGATGGGATTCTAGCATCAAGAATGGCCACCTAAACAACCTCACCTAACTCGTCCAAGTATGCCAAGTCAAACATGGCATGGTAGAGATCAAGGGTCTAGGGCTTAGCAATGTCCTTGGGTCTAGCAATGAAGCCACAAACTAGGAGATGATATTCATATTACACCATGGTTGGTTCTCATCTTTCACATAATCTTTCTCAAGCACCCACTTAAATGCAACAAGGACAAGGTGGTTCTTCATTCACAATAAGCACTTGATCCTATTGTTTCCAACCTCTCCAATGAAGGATATTTTCTTCTTTTGGCTCAAGATCCAAATTGGGGTACCTAGATCACTCATAGTGATAGAAAGAAACTTACCAAACTCTCAAAGGGAAAAGTACAATGAAAAATAACTCACCAAATTAATTCCAACTCAATGATTATTTTTGCAAGGAGGACATTGATATTTATAGAAAAATGTGCATCAGGGAGGTTGATGAACAAAAAAATTTGTTTCCTGTCAAATGAAAATGGAAAATGTATTGAGGTAGTAAGAAGTAAAGGGTAAATTTTATAGTAAAGATTTGGAAATTTTTTGAGGATTTCATTCAGGCATTGTGAGTTAATGCTTGTGTATACAACCTACCACTATGTGTTCGGCATCCTCATCGATGCTAGCTAGCTCATCTATGTGAAAGGACATTTTTGAAGCCAACTCCTACTTAATTAATGCAAATGTCACTTCTAAGCATGATTCCCATTGCTCAAGGTTATCTTTCCTCAAAGTTGGCATAAAGAATGTACTATTTTCATTCTTATAGTGAGGATGAAATTTTTGAGAAGTACGCCCACCCTCCACATGTATTGCTTTGCTGGTAGTGCTTGGTAAACTTTGATAATGGCAGAACATTTACTGCATTTACATTTAAAATTTCAATGTGCCAAAAGGAATAAAAAATTGCTAAATGTTGAAACCCTCAAGTAATGGCTTCTTTGAAAGTAGCTTTTGCATAGTTCTTCCAAGAATACAAACATGGCTGAAGCATCATCCTCTAGTTAGTATGTTGGAGTCACATTCACAAGGCCAATCTATACCAACATCTTTGAGGAAATTTTATATGCTAATTCTACAATGCCACAACATCGGAGCTTTCTGCATACCAAAACCATATAGCCAAGTCATCATGCCAAGGATAAGGCGATTAAATATTTTGTAGAAAAAATCTACAACCCAAAGCTACACATAAACCCTAAAGGCCTTAGGCAGGGAGTGCTATAGAGAATGCTTGCTAGAGGGTCGACTGATGGCTTTACAACATGACTTTGGCATTGTGGTTTACAAAAACTCATACTGCCCTCCACACATCCATTCCCAGAGTTGGTTAACTCATGTGCATAAAATTTGGATGAGGAAACTGAGGTTATAGGTGGCAACAAGTTGAAGGTCACTATCAATGTGGCAACCATCTAAGATATTCTATACATTCCCTCAAACTAGGAAGTTGAGAGATTCCATCACAGGAGGATGGAAGAATTTTGGGAAACCAGGGATAAAGTGTTGAAGTTCTATAAGGATGAAAATGATGAGGAACCAAATAAAAATGAAATCTTCTTCCCTTTGGACATCACATAAAATTACATTCTAATTTGTAGGTTGTTTTCTCAATGTTGGCTTTTATATATGGCCATGAAAATGATAGGGTCTATGAATTATAGATGGGCTTGGATTTCATGCTCAAGAAAGAAAGGATCCTGAAGCGGTTTGATTTCACTAAGGTAATCACTAAAAGAATGCTTAAACAACTAAGAGATTATAATAATGCTTCCAAGTTCAAGTATTCCTATTTTTTGGTGCACTTAATTTTACACCAAAACCCTAATTTATTTAGTGGTAATTTTCCACTCAGTAAGTTTGACACATCAAGGTTATATAAACCAATTTTAGCCTGGACCCATGTGCTTTCTAGTACATGGGATTATTATTAATTTTTTCACTATTTTTTGTAACTAGTGCTTTTGGATTTGTCTCTGCATCCTTTGGGTAGGTTTTCCCCTGAGGGTTTGGATTGGATGAAAAACCACCAAACCTCAGTTGATCATTTTATGGGAGTGGAGTTTTCTTTTATTAGGTGTCATGGTTTTAATGAAAATCCCTTTAGGCTTCCAAAAATTTTAAGAAACAAGATACTCACTTATGGTTCTAGAAGGCATAAGAAAGTACTCTACGTACTTCCCCTCATCATAGCCAAAATCCAAGTAACGCTTGTAACGAGGGAAGAGTAGGATGTGCTAACAAACAAGTTGGCCTACCTTAGCCTAGTCCTCATTTGTGATAGATGGAAGTACAATTCTATTGGGTGCTTCACTTTCAAACGTGAAGAGCGGTCATATTGGGAAGCAAGGAAGAACCCAACTGAGTAGAGGGTAGAGGTCTACATTGACCTAGCCTTCATACCATTTGTATGACCCACATGGCTTGACTTCTATCCAAGGGTGGTGAAGTTCCAAAAAATTTTCTAGATGGAGAAATCCCTCAGAACACAACTTAAACATTTGGGATGGTTAAAAAGAAAGACAACTTATTTCTTGAGGTATCGACATGAGACCAAACACATAAACACTCTAGTCAGAACAATTAGAGCAAAATATGAGCATATTGAGGAAGTCTATGACGTTGAGGCTAGATCTGATAGTAATCTTGGATCAGATCAATATCTTGAACAAGAGCACACACCAATTTTGGATCCACTACCTTAGGCCTCTGAAGTAGTGAAAGGTAAAGAAAAAGGACCAAAACACAGGGAATCATAGATCTCCTCCTCTTCCAGCATCCTACCAATGGGTAAGAGGACTCGACGGTCTCCTAGAAGATATGTTGTAGCTCTAAAGACCCACAATTCATCAAGATCAGTCACTAGAGAATCAGAAGGAACCCATGTAACCCGTACAAAGAAAAGGAGAATTCAAGACTTAGGTAGACTAGGTTCCTCGAATAAAGGACAAGAAGAGGTGGACTTCAGTCCACTAGTATCTTCAACCCTGACTATCTAGGTAAGTTTTTCACCCACCATCCTTTCTTCTACTACATATTTGGTTGTTACTACCCCCTCATTTATAGAATGAAATCCTCCATCTATAGATTCTGATATCCTCATCCTTAGTACACCCTCGACTATATTTCATTAAGCCCCACACTAAACATGCATCTTCTGCCTTAGCTACAATTGACTCTTTGATCACCTTGTCAAAGGAACATATTATAAAAATTGAGACACCCATGCTGTAACTTTCATCACCCCTGTCTACTTCAAGGAATATGCCTCTTTTTCCATCTACTCCCCCTTTTACTCCAATATGAACCACTCCTTCTTAGGTCATACATGGCATCCTGACGTTTTTAATGATAACACTTCCTTTTTCCTCCCTACAAACTCAATTAGTCGAGAGCACCCCTCTTGTCACCCTCTATGGTCTCCCTGTCAGTGCTTCTCTTGCTATGTAAAGTATTCAGTCTCTACAAAGCCTCCAGACCCATATTGAATTAACTAGGTAGCCTTGACAAGATAGAAAGCAAAAGTTGTGGTTAAAATCCATGACGAATGCAACCACCCCGAAGATGGAAACTTGTTTTGATGAAGAGAGAAACACTCTATTGATCTCTGCTATGAGGCCACATGTATCCCAACTAGAAAGAGAAATACAGTTTGAAGATTATGATATGCAAGTTCTGGGTCTCAATTTGAGAGAAACTCTTTTGCATGAAAAAGTGGGCCTGACCAAGGAAACATAGAAGGTTGTCTATACTGACTATGAGAAATTTGGAAAGAAATTGAAAAAGTGTGAGGCAGAGTTGGTAAATATAAAGTCCACAGTAGATAGATTGTAGACCTAGATCAAAGGAAAAGATATGGAGATGGCCCACTTAAGGCAAGCACAAGTTCAACAAGGTGAAGCAACTAAGTTTCCTGAAGAAGCTTGGAGTGAAAAAGATTGACTTCATGTCGAGATGTAGAGATTGAAATACAAGATTGAGGTTAGTTGTGAAACAACTATGAAGCATCGATGGAGGAAAAAAGAGCTTGAGGATGCTTCAGCCATACAAAACAATATTTATATATATGGAATTGCAAAGGGAGCTATAGGAGATGGATAAAAAAAAGGTGGATATATAGGAAGATTTGGCTAATGCCCAAGCTCAAGCCATCAACAATCTTCAAAAGGCCCAGGTGGAAAAAGAGAAGGAAAAATGGGAGAAACAAGATGTCAAGTCTATCCTATAGAATTGCAATGCTAAGATAGAGAAGCTATGCTTAGAACTTTCAAACGCTCTCCAGGAAACAAAGTAATTAAAGAAAGCATGAAAGCTAAGGAAACCCAATTATAGTAGGAATTGGTTGTAGTACGAGCATCTCGGCTCCTATAAATACTCAAAGGGATGCTATCCTACTATTGGGAAAGGATCATGATTGCGGTAGTAGTCTTGAAGCCAATCTTGAAGTTCCTAATGGATGCACATGAATTAAATGCCAAGGTTAGCCCAACAGTCGAACATATTCTACAAACAATCACCCCTCATTCTAAAGAATCAAGGAGATTAATTACTAATTTGTAGAAAGCAACGAAGGAATATTTTAGAGGTGTAAGCATTCTAGACTCAAGGACAATAGCCAGAAAGGAAAATGAGTTTATCGCTTGCAATCGAATCACTTAGGAGAGCAAAGCTTATCAAGTGGCATTAACTAAAAAAGTTAGAGATATCAAGGAAAGACTTGTAGGATCTAATCCAAATTGGGATTCCATCCTTATTTTTTAGATGATGGAGAGGTATTAGCAGAAGAGAAAATAAGAGGAGCCATTAGGATAAAACCGTAGGACTTCTTGTCACTTCAAAGTTTGATCCCATCTCTTTAATCGTGGAAGTTGAGAAGGTGCTCCTCTATTTATCCCACCTCTACTACCACATCAAAACTATTGCATCAAAATGGGGAGGATTTTATTTCAAGGAAGTTATTGATTTCAATCATGCCTATGAGACACTACGTGTACTTACTCCACCCTGCAATGAAGACTGGGAGTCCCAACATGCCGCTTTTTGAAGATTATTTTATATTAGGGTTCATACCTCCACAAGCAAAGGACCCTTTTGAATCACTGGAAACTATGGAGAGAATTTTTCCTTCAATATTTTTGTTTCTAGCCCTTGCAAGTCTTCTTTTTGGCCCTTACTTATTTTCCACATTTTGATAGCACCATGCCCCGAAAGATAAAAGTTACTCTCACATAAAAGTGCACAATGCGCCACATGGTGGCTACATGAATTTTCCTTATATCAAATTCATTTCAGGTCTGAATAGGGACATGTGGCTGCTTGGCAGGGATTTTCCCCAATCCGCTCTCATAAATTTGGAGATCGACTGCCAACATGTCATGTCAGCCATTTCATCAGGCGGGTTATTTCTTCCATGGATGTATCTCTTTTGGTGGAGATTTTTGAGTAATGAAACAAAACTATTATCTTCAATATTGTTCTTATGGGATGATGTCATCATTATTCATAGTTGATCAAATTGTATTTTTCTAGGCTTTAGTAAGATCTGATCATCTTTTGACAACATATCTTCACAAAAATTCTACAATATTCGAAGCCATTAATGAAGCTACTCAATTTTTATTAGTGAAGATTGCTACGATCCAATCAAACCTTGGATTGGATTGTGGTCTATCAGATGTAGACACCTATTATTTTTTCATCCCTATTGGTTGCATTTGGCTTATCTTTCTGGCTATATAAGGGAGTTTGCAAAGCAGAGAAAAGATGACTATTAGAGAGAGGTTTTAGAATTTAATCAAGAATAGGAGGATTTTTACAGAGCCCTGTATAGACTCTATGGCATGTTTAATTTGCTAAGACTATTAATTGGTTTGGCATCCAATCTTTGTTTTCAGTTAATTTATTGCAAAAGTAGATATTATTAAGGATAAATCTTTGAGATTGTGCATTTCATGGCCTTTTTCACTAATTTATTTTTCCTATATTGTTTATGTTGAATTCTCTATGTCAAGTCTTATAGAGATAGTCTTGATTATTGTTTTATATATGCCATTGTATTTTATGTTTAATGCTATCTTTCGAAAATTGGATCATGTTCATTATACTCTTTCCTTTACTATGAAGATTATGCTAAAGCTCATAAAGAGAAAAAAGGATACTATAAAGATCTAAACATTCATGTTAATTTTAAGGTTTCTTATTTCTATTAGACCTTAATGGATGCTTCCTAGATTTGAATGATTTCTTTGTGCTTTCTTTAGCCTTAGTCGCTTGTTATCTTTCCAAAAATGAAGGGTCTATGGTATTTTGTGTCCATTTCATCAGGAGTAAGGAGTTGTTGAAACTTTGAAATGTTGTAAAAGCTTTGGCGCATCACCATCTTTTTGTTTTCTTTGCATTTCTCTTTTCCATTTTCCCCAAAACATAGAGAAGAGCCAACTTCTCGACGAGTCTCTAGCTAAAGCCCTTACATGGCTTAAGCTATAAAGAAGCAAGAAGATTGAGAAAAAGCAAACACCTAAGATCAAGAATCTTTCTACAATTAGAGATTGGCCTCTAGGGTGTGGACCAAACACACCCTTGTTAACTAAGGAGGAAAATGAGATCCTACGTGCTCAACCATCCTCTTCTGAAAAACTTGATATAAATTCAGATGAGGAACCAAAGGAGTGTACTCTTTTTGATAACGAAAAAACTAAATAATGTAACAAGAAGCCTTTGTAAATAAGGGTCTATTGATCCACACCTAATATAAATAAACAAAGGTGTTTTTTTTGGTGTGTTCAAAATGAAGAACTCCAAAATATGTTTTCAATGCATGAATGTGTATGTCATTGATGAATGAGTGATATATGCATGTGTATGTAATGTTAAGTAGAATAAGAAGTTTGACTCATAGAACCCTATTGTTAAGTTATGGTAGACATGAAATGTGATGTAGGACAAGTGTGAGTTAGCATGGTGACCACCAAGCAAGAGATGGGTGGTAGTGGGTCAGACAACGAACCAAACAAGAGGCTAGAATAGATTTTAGAACTTCTAAATAGGCAAGAGGATCACATGGATTGCATAGAACAAGAGGTTTGAGTGGCACACAAGGACTGGGACCATAGGAATGCAAAAGTCAATCAAGGAGATGGTGGTCCAGGAGAAATCCCTCAAGGTCTAATTGAGGAAGAACTTGGGAAAGATCTCAAAAGAGTAGCACTGCGTAAAGTTTGATGGTAAGGATATTGGAGCAAGTGTAGAGGAATGGATCATTGAGATGAAAAAATACTTTTGAATTTGTAACCTTTCTGACCAGACTAAAGTAGCATGGGATATGTATCATCTCTGAGGTGAAGTAACTACTTGGTGGGGCAATAAAAATTAGAAAGGAATCTGCAACCTGCTGAGATTTCTTGGGAACTCTTCCTCCAATATTTTAGGAAGAGTTGCTTACTATGGCTCTTTTTTGAAAAGAAGGTGACAAAATTCCAAAACCTAACTCAAGGGAGCATGACTATGACCCAATATTGGGAAAAGTTCATGAACCTATTGAAACATGTGCCCCAATATTAGGGAGACGAACGTTTTCATATCCAAAAGTTCATATTGGGATTTAGACTCCATATTGGAGTAGAGGTGGACATGCATGATCCTCTCACCATGAACAAAGTCTTCCTAAAGGCCACCAAAAAGGAGCAAAAATTGCAACAGTTATCCAATTTAATTAGTAATACAAATCCTAAGTCGCAATTCAGTAACAAGAAGTTCCATAAGGGAGAAAAGAATCATCAGATCTGTAATCTCAAGAGGGGAAGTGAGTCATAGGAGAAGGGTGAAGATGGTAATGGTGGAAAGAATAATAAGGCAATAAAAAACAAAGGTAAATATCACAAAAAGTAGAAGGGCTTTAGGGAGGAAAAGCTAGGAAGTCGAAAAGGGCCTCGTGACGAGTGCTATACTTGTGGAGGTGACCATTGTACCTTAAATTGTCCATAGTGGTTGAAGTTGCAAAGGGAAGGAAAATATCAACAATCTCAACATCATTAGATCCATGTTTTACTAGATAACAAGCAGACAAAGTATTAGGCTTCTCCAATATAGTTGATGGGTAAGCTCTATGGCCTAACTATCTCTATTTTAATTGATACTAGAGCTACTAAATGTTTCATAGATCCTAGAGTAATATCGAAAATACCTATTAGACATGGATACATGGAAAAATCATGGATAGTCTAGTATGTTAATTGAGCAGAGTAGAGGGTAGATACCTTTTTCTTTCACTATGAGTTTGAGCTTCCAACCTTCCAAACTTAGGTCAACATGTATGCGACACCTTTAGGGTCATATGATGTAATTTTGGGAAAAAATTGGTTAACTAAGCATAAGGATATAGTGAACTATGAGGATAAGGTAGTCAGGTGTCTAAATGATTATGGGAACCTAGTCGAGATTTGTGGAATGCCAGGATCCTTAGAGCTTAGATAGATTTTTTCTATGCAGCTCAAAAAGGCCCATCAAAAGGGATATGCTATTTATGTTGTGTATATCAGTAAGCCTAACAACAAGAAACTATATCTAGATGAATACTGTATTCTCAAGGAGTTCCAAGATGTATTCCTTGATGAACTCATGGAGTTACCTCCGAAATGGGAATTTGATTTCTCTATTGAACTTGTACCAGGAGTTGAGCCTCAATCTAACACACCTTATCAGATGACCACCATCGAACTCTATGAGTTGAAGGCCCAGTTAATAGAATTGTTGAACAAAGGGCTCATTAGACCTAGTGTGTCTTCATGGGGAGCACCAGTTATCTTTGTGAAAAAGAAGTATGAAACCTTGCGTCTATGTATCAACTATCTAATGTTGAACAAGGCAACCATCAAGAACTGATATCCACTCTTGAGGATCAATGAGTTGTTTAAGAAGATGAAGCAACAATGTTATCCAAAATCAATCTTAGGTCAAGGTACCATCAGTTGAGAATGAAGGAAGAATATATTATGAAGATTATCTTTCAAACTTGATATGGACATTATGAGTTCATTGTGATACCTTTTGGTTTGACTAATGCACCTGCATCTTTCATAAACCTCATGAATAGTGTGTTCACAAACTATTTGGATGATTTTGTTTTGATCTTGATTGACATACTAGTCTATTCAAAGTCTATTGAGATCATGATAGGAAATTGAGGATAGTTTTACAATGGTTGAGAGAAAATATTTTTTTTGGCAAGCTATCCAAGTGTTTTTCTATTAAGATAGAGTGTACTATCTAGGCCATATTATTTCAAATGATGGAGTCTCTATAGACCTTGAAAAGATCAAGGAAATTGTAGAATGGCTAGTGCCTCAGAATGTGTTAGAGTTCTATAGATTCATGGACCTTGTAGGATATTATAGAAAGTTTGTGCAAGGGTTCTCCCAAATTGCATCTCCAATTACATCACTCCAAAGAAAGGGAACACATTTTGAATGGACCAAGAAATGTGAATAGGAATTCCAACTCCTAAAGGAGAGGCCCACAATAGCACCGGTGTTGACCATCCCCAATCCTAATGGAATAGTCACAGTAATCACAGATGCTTTAGGAGAGTGATTGAGAGCAACACTAATGCAAGATGGACAAGTGGTAGCGTATGAATCAAGGAAGCTTAAGAAACATGAGGTGAACTACGCACTACATGATTTATAATTGGATACAATAGTTCATGCCTTATAGATGTGGAGGAATTATCTCTTGGGAAATCCATTTGAACTCAAGATAGACCATTTGGGATTGAGATACATTTTTACTCAGCCAAACCTTAATGCACAATAAAGAGGATGGTTGGAATTACTTAGTGAGTATGACTTCAAAATTGAGTATATAAAGGGAAAATATGACAAAGTGGCTAATGCTCTTAGGAGACAAAGATATTTGGCAGCCATGGTCTTGACAAGGTCAAATTTGAGACAATAGGTGATACAACATCTACTAGGGGATGATCACTGTGATAGAGTGAAGAGCTCCCTAGTAGAGAATCCTATAGATCATCAGTTCAATGGGTATGAGATTGAACCGAATGGCATTTTGAGATACTAGAGGAGAATATATATTCAAAACTCTAGAGAGATGAGGAAGTTGGTTTTAGAGGAGCTTCATAATGTACCTTATTTAGGACACCCTGAAGTATCCAAGATGATCACAAAATTGAAATTTTTGTAATTTTAGCCTAAACTCAAGAAGGATGTAGTGGAGTATGTAGCCAAATGCTTAGAGGTCAATGAGTCAAGACTGAGCATGTACATGCATCTAGGCTATTGTATCCTCATGACATACCTGAGTATAAATGGTAGGTGACAATATGGAATTCGTATAGGGGTTTCCTTTGAGAAAGAATAGGCATGATGTTATCATGGTTGAGATTGATAAGTTGAACAAGGTTGCACAATTCATTCCCAAAAACCTTAAGGATGGATCCTTGACCCTAGCCAATAAATTTTTCTAGGAGATCTTCTACTTGTATGGAGTGCTAGAGACTATCATTTATGATAGACACCCAAATGACCTCAAGATTTTGGATGACCTTGAATGTCACATTGGGAACTAAATTGAATTTCAGCTTGGCTTATCATCCTTAGACTAACGGGAAAACATAGAGGGTGAACTAGGTAGTCGAAGACCTCCTTCAAATGTACTACATGGACCAACAATATAAGTGGGAAGAATATTTATCATTGGTAGAATTTTCTTATAATAATTCATATCACATATCCATAGGTATAGAATCATTTGAAGTTCTTGATGGGTGAAAGTGTTGTACACCCATTAGTTGGGATAGATTGGGGACAGGATCATAGTAGGACCTGATATACTTAAGGAGATGGAAGAAAAAATGAGAATCATTAAGAGTAGACTAAAGGAGACAGTAGACTGACATAAGAGTTATGCCAACAAGAATGGAACTCTTAGATAGTTTGTGATAGGGTCCATAAAGTATTCTTAAGAGTTAGGCCTCATAAAAGTTCCATTTCCTTTAGAAAGTCTTCCAAGTTGGCCTTGACATATGTGGGTCTTTTTGAAGTCTTTGAAGTGATTAATCTCGTTTCTTACAGACTTTCCCTACCACCTGTTCTGGCTCGACATCATAATGTGTTTCATGTTTCTTTTCTTCAGGAATATCATCCTGATGTAGCTCATGTACTTGATTGGAAATCCTTGTAGGTGTATGATCTAGGAGTGGTGCTAGTGGAGCCCATTAGAATCCTAGATAGATGCAATGTTAAGTTGTAGAGAAAAGATATTGCTCAGTTTAAGAAACAATGGGACCAATATTATGAAGACAATGCTACTTGGGAGGATGCAGAAGAAATAGAATTCTCCTTCCCACATTTGCTTTCTTAAGAAAGAGAATTTGATAATTTTTTTTGAAAATTTTAGATTGAAATATTATAATGTTTTGGCTTGGAACAGTATTCAACATGATGTTGAAATAGACATATGTGCTTTAATTTTGATTAAAATACATCAGGATGATGCCTCTTCCAAGAGGGGAAGGATGCCATAACCCAATTTTATTACATTTTTAATTATAATATGATAAATCGAATTATTAAGGAAATTCAATATGTTGAATGGAAATTTTGATATTTTTGAAAATATTGAAAGAAGTTGACCGCCATTGACTATATGATCTTTTTGAAGTATCTTATATTTTATCATGAATTGAATGTTATTGATGAATTTTGTAAGTGCACATGTGTGCAATTGCAAGGTGACAAGTTGAAGGATGAGAACATAGTTGAAGTAGGATCATTTAGCCAAATCGAATGGTAAGCTTGATGGAATCTGAGTGCACACACCACAAATGGCTTGATGACTACATTTAAAAAATTCATATAAGATATTTTATTAATCTAACTTGAAATGATTTGATGATTGAAGAGGTAGAATTGTGTTCAAAATGAAAATAAATGTGAGTTCTTATTTAATTGTTTATCTTGATCTTGTGCGTGTTCAAATTTGAAAGAAAATGCTAGTATGACTTAACATACAAATGAATGTGAGTGATTCGAAAAAAAAATGCTACTTCATTTAAATATTGAAGCTTGAAATAAAGTAAAAGTTTATTTTTATTTAAATGTTGGTATATGAAATGTATAAACATCTAAGAACAAATATATGTGTGTGTGTGTGTGTGTGTACATACACATATATGTATATATAATTAAAGAATGAGAAATGCAGGCAAATATTATATATATATATTAATATATATTATACATATATATATACATATTTATATTTATATTCTTTAAGAATCAAATTGTAATTCGTAATTATCACTATTGAATTTATGAAATTTGATGAAATCATGATAAATATCATGTAAGGTTGTAGTCTAAGATCAAATTAATGGAAAATATTCAAAATTTAGAGTATAGGAGTGGCTAAAATCAATGCCCATTGAGAAATGAAACAAATTTTGGAGGGACGCATGGGTAAAAGAAAAAAATGATACCATTTTGATATCATAGAATCAACAAGACTAAAGAAAACAAGTAGTTCAATGATTTTCTTGACAAAATTCAAGAGGAAATCGACCCCAAACAAAGGTATTCGATGCAATTTCTTTGATTTTGCTGTGTTTTTTAGTTAGCTACTTTGTGAGTAATGTATTTCGGATCATATCGACATTTATTTTGAGCCATATTAAACTTGTATGATGAACTTGATATGCCATTTCTTGGTTTAAAAATTTATTGTTTCTCTTGTCAAGGCCATGTCAGCCATTTTTCTCACACGTACTTTGTGCATGTATCTTAAACGACATGGAAGCCGAATATAACTACCTGCAAGTTAGATGTTACTACCATTATCATTTTGTTGCTTGCATGTGAAAAGCATAGCCTTCACATTATTGTTAGTGAAGGTAGAATAGCCTGTGAAAGGGCATGAAATGATCCATTAATTGTTATTTCCTTCTCTGAGGAAAGGAAATAAAATTTCTATCAAAATATTATGTTTTACTATGTGAAAATGAATTCCAATTGGGCTATCCACACCATATGGGTGCTAAAATAGTTATCTTTTTATCTTGAATCAAAGGGTTTCCATGATGTATTTTATTGCCTCTCAGATTAAGCGATGGTTGGGTGTTACAACCCCATTCTTTGTAAATATTATTAATTTTATCTATTGTTGTGTGTTTCTATATGACAATGATTCTTTATACTTGTCACCTTATCCATAAGGGACAATGGTTGAGCAATGTATTGCTCCATCCTTATTTTGAAATGGTTAGCTTGTGATCC
Source organism: Sequoia sempervirens (assembly GCA_007258455.2). NCBI lineage: Eukaryota > Viridiplantae > Streptophyta > Pinopsida > Cupressales > Cupressaceae > Sequoia > Sequoia sempervirens. The sequence goes on from VDFB02271358.1 coordinate 463,324,523, forward strand.
ATCGTTCTCTAAGAATGATAATCTTTTGAGTCCTTGGATGATTCCAACCCAAGCAGTGGGTCGACATGTGTGGATTCAACCCCATGGATTGATAAAATGCAACTTAGCATAGTCGATCATTTCATAGAATGATAGTAATATAATTTGATATTAAAATAGTAAACAAGGGTTCTTAAACTTGAAACATGTGAAGGCTATACCTAGTATATGTGTAAATTATTTCTTGTTAAAATGACCATCATGTCATTCGAGTCTTATTATTTTTCAAGAATCAATACCAAGAAATCATTTGGTTATAATACAATTATTCTCAAAATAATAGAATCTTTGAATTGTATATGAGAATGAAAGTTACGCTGTATCAGAATTCTTTGAGCATGAATGTAATGAATAGCTACACTTTCTGAATGAGGCTCAAATGAATGAAGCTTTGGTTGATATGGAATTGAATCTATAAAATTTTGTAAACAACATCGTTCTATTATAAACAATGTTTGATTAGCTATAAATGACATCGTTTTGTTATAAACTGTAATTTTTTAGTTGTAAACAACATCATTTTGTTATAAAATGTGTTTGTATAGCTACAAAAAAATTTGTTTTATTATAAAATGTAATTATTAGCTATAGAAAACATCATTCTATTAAATATTAGTTGTATGGTTATTTAATAGTATTGCCTGTTATCATAGCATGGTTGATACAAATGACATAACAGTATGTGGGAAACTATTCAAACATACTTGTTCTTAAATTCTTTACTTCTTGTGAACCGAAAAAACTATATGTCAATTTGAAGCATTATTTGAATGTTAGAAATCTAATCTATTAGTTTTTTTAATTCAAAATGTATGCGTCAATTTATAACTTAAGTTGGCACATATACATGTATGCACATAGACCTTCATCTACATACATACACATACTTGTGACATACCTTCTTTTGTTACCTATTTTCTTTATTCTTAAATGAATACTAAATTACAATGAATGTAATCATGTGAGATGTGCTTGAAATGGATGGATAATGTATTGATCAATTCCATTGATTCATTTTATGAATTTTAAATAAAATAGAACAACAACACCTAATAGACTAGAGCACCTAAGGGTAGATGTTGCTAGAGGGTAGATAGTTGCTATGAGATAACTTGATGTTGAAAGTTACTTTTAGGACAAACTTGTGTCAAAATGGAGTCTAGAGAGTATAGGTTTTAGCTTTATCCAAAACCTATTGTTCGTTGTTGGAACAATGTTCTTATGCTTGGCCAAGCAAATTAGTTCACTATGTATGTATGGACTTTGTGATAACTCTCCCTATAATTCCTAGCATAGATATTTCATTTTATTTTCTAACTTGTAGATAGAGATGCATGTTGATGTATTGGAATGCACCAGATTCCACCTTGTAGATTGTTCTCTTGCTAAAATTTCCATGTAGGGTCAGGTATTCTTCAAGTTGGAAGAATTTTGGGGAAGTATAAGCTTTTTGGTTGGTTGGTAAAGCATTTCAACCATGTTCTCATCCACCAGTGGAGGCGAGTGTCAAGAGGAAACATTGGGTGTTTTCAAAACTATCTTGGTCCATGATGTATCCGTGATGTAATCTTGATGTAAATTTATACATTGTATTGATTATGTGGCCTTATGAGCCAAGTCAACTTGAATATTGTAATTGACATTAACATTGAATATATTTATCTTTGACTCATTTTAATTAGACATGAGTTGATATGATGGATAATATCATCCTAGATATTTCTTTTTAAAATTAAATATTGATAATATCATTTGGAATAATATAATTAAGTGATAATTTAGAATGGGTTATTACATACCCCCTCTATAGGAAATTCTAGAGTGTCAAAATTGTCTAAGAATTTTTTTTTGACTATTTCCCAATCCTTGTCATTGTTAGGATAGTTTTTCGGTACCATTTCATAGTATCTCCATGAAGTGATCTAATGAAGTCAAATAAATTTGTGTCATCTCTAGTTATGTACTATTGTTGCCACATATATTCTAAGATGGATACATGTTTTTCTACTTCACTTGTGGCTTGTCCAAATATAGACAATTTTGTGATAGTATTCATGTTTGATTTTTCTTCTGTCTCACTATTTGTATATCCTATGTTGAATGTGTATCCACTTGGTATGTCTATAATGTTTTCCTCTCCTTGTCCTCCTACATTTTTATCTTCTATGTTGTGTTATACTTCTCCCACAAAATCATCCTTTATTTCAATGTTAAGGGTGACTTGTGGTCTGGGCATTGTGTATTTTCAATGTATCTTTTCATTATTGAAGATATCCTTTTATTAGTGAGCATCATTTGGTTATTTGATAGTGGAATTTTTATAGGAGTTGCTCAGCTCATATAATTCTTCCTATGTTCTTCCACATTTGCTCATGTTATCTTTACAACACTTCTGGTGTCTAACCCAACTAAATATTCAACATCAAATGTTATTTTTTGAAGGCTTTGTAGAGTATTTCCCATTGGTAATAAATCTTCATTTATCCTTAATTAAGTATTCCTTTATTCTAGATGAGTAGCTGGAATTTTTTTAAGGGGAGGTGTCATAATTATTATCACCACTTGTTCTATTTTTCTTCTACTATTTATGTATTCTTTAATTTATCCTTCTAAAATTTGAATTTAATCTGGTCTATGCTAGCACCTAGTTGGAGATCACTTTCCTTACATTCTCCAAAATCACTAATAATGACACACTCTACTTCTTCTTCAACATCATCCACCCTAGTGCACTTAGCTACACCCTCATTGGCACACTCAACCTCTTTTCTTCTATTTTCTTCTGCAAAATCTAAGTCCCACTCTATTTTTGTCCTCTCTACTTCCATTCTTCTATGATATATTTACTTTCTTTCTTGAATCTATTTTAACTTCCTTTATTCTATGTCTATCTCCATTACTAATTTAATCCTTTCAATTATCTCTCTTTTCCTTTCATTATCTCTTGTCCCCATGGGTCTTTCTAGTCTAAACTAAATCATTAATCCTTATATCTCTCATGGGTAGTTTAGTTTTTGCATAGTTGTTGGTTAACAGTTTTGTCACCTAACTCTATATTATTACATCCATTGAAGTGAAAATTTTAACAACAACTGAACCAGTAATAGTGGTATTTTATACTAATTCTCTGCTTATTTTAAAAGGTGGCAGCAACCTTCTTCAGATGTTCAATGAATATTTTTTTTAACTAAGATTTTTTTTAACTAGAAAGAAAATTAAAGGTGATTCTTTTAACCTAAAAGCTTTGAACTTGGTGATCACCCAACTCCAAATAATGAAAATATAACTACCAGAAATACTAAAATTATATTAAAGCATCCTACACATCCATCAACATAAAATCTTTATTCAAAGATAAAAATTCCACAACAATGAAACTAATAACACATCTATCATCCCAATAATAGATAATCAAACAATAAATTACATGACATAAGCATAATAAATTCATACACCATAACACAAAGATCATGCATGCATGAATTTCACCATAGTCTTTCAATATATTGAAATAACAAAAGAACAATAAACTAAAGATAGCAGATTTTTTCTAATGAGTAAAACAAAGTTCACTCAAAAGAACCTATATTCAAACATCATCCCCATATTTAAAGATTACAAATTGTCCAGAAAATGGTTTCTTGAAGACAACCATTTCATAAATTAAAATAAAAGTCTTTTTGAAGACAACCATATCAGACTTAGCAATTGTCTCATAGATATCATTACTTTTAGACTTAAACACTTTAAAATAGGTCTACATAGCACTAAATTTCCTGAATGAGTTAACAGTGGAAGGGAACCATAGATTTTGGGTCTATGTACTATCTTGCTTAATTAGGGTTTTTCACCTAAAAGGAGAGAGATAGGCCAAAAACCTAGGTAGTTCACTCAAACTAATACAAGTATAATGGAAATATGAATGAAATGTGCCTAGATGAGATAAAATAAATGTAAATAACTGATAAAATTTGTTGATTATTAAGTGAAAACTATTGAAATACAAGTTGTTTGAAAACACATTGTGTAATGCAAAGACACCTAGAAATGAATGCAAAATGTAACAGAATTTGATGAAACTGAAAGTGTGTACCTTATATTTCGATGGAGATTGGAAATGACTTCTAGAATGCTATTGATCCTAATTTTTACACCTAGTGGGACTCATTTTCCATTCTAGGTGAATTAGTCCCAGATCTAGGAAACTGTTCCAAAGCCCGTTTTAGACAAATGGGTATCCAAAAATGGAGAAAACCAAAATCAAGCCTAGCAGTGGGACTCATTCACCTCCCATGGTGAATGAGTCCACTTCTAAACTTTTCAAAAATACAAAAGTGGAAATAAGAGCCTTTAGTCTACACTTTCTACTTCTTGAGGTGTTCGGTTCTAAAACTATCAAATTCGGGCCTAAAAGTGACTTTTTGTTGATATTTTTCTTTATCCAATGAGGAGAAGACTTAAATTTTTTTTCAATTTAATTCTTAATGATTTTCAAGCTTCCAAGATGCCTAAATTTGCAAACACACAAGACAAGAAGGAGCAATGTTTAATGTTAGGGCATGGGGGTTTTCCTTGGTCAAACCCCTTTTAGGTAATTAAACCAAAACGATGAAACAAAGTAATGAAGCATGGAAAAATAGATTTAATACCTTTCTATGATCTTTGATCTTGAATTTCTACAACAATGGAGGAAGATTCTACCCTTGAATGTCTTTGGAAGCTATCTTGATGACTTAGAATGTAAAAAACCTAGCTTGTTTGACTTGAGATAGAAGAAAAATGATAGATGAGTTTTGAATGAGTTAAGAGATATAAATTAGGGTTTAGAGACTTGATTTTATAGGCAATTCTCCTAATTAGCCCATAAATTGGATCAGGCCGACATGAAGAAAAATTAAACTTAAAACCTATTTTTCTCGCTCAAAAGTCAAAAGTGGCCCAAATGGGACTCATTCACCACATTGGGAGAATCAGTCCCACCTGGAAGGGACTCATTCACCACATATGGAAAATTAGTCCTAGAGGGGCCCATTTTCCAATGGGGTTGTTGGGAGATAAGAAAATCAAGTTTATATAGTGACTTTGTTGGTTATTTCATCAAACATTACCTTAGGATGCACAATATGGGGTAATAGGGACCTATTAATGATGATGAAAAGGTCAATTAGGGCTTGGGACATAGAATTAAATGTGAAAATGTGATTAAATATACTTTACAACACTAAAATGAGGTCCACTTAGCCTAGGAAGGCACAACACCCAATATGAATGTGTAGGAAATGCTACAACACTAGATTAAAGTCAAATTTAGTTTACAAGCCTTCTAGATTAGTGTAATAATGTAATTACATACATTTTATAATGTTGAATTAAGAGAAAATGGGCTCATTAAGTCTATAAAAGCATGAAAGTATTTTACAAAACTTTACAACACCTTTACAAGACATCGTTAAATGCATTTGAAAGGGTCCAAGACCTAGTGTCAATGTGAAAAACACCTCACAACACCAAATCAAGGCCTCATTAAGTCCAGTTTGTCATCATTTATTCCCCCAATCAAGCAAGTTTCCTTTTTTCTATGGTATAGGAAGTTTCAAGATCACCCACCTCTCTGTAATATACCTCTTTATACTACCTTGTTATGTCTATGATATCCAGGATTTTCTCATCAAATTCATTAGTGAGATATACTTTGAGAGATTTGAAAATTTCCTTTATATTTACCATTATCTCGAGATATTTTTCTAATACCTTATTGATTTCTTTGATACAATCATCATATATTGATAACTTCCACTCCAAAGAATCAAGCCAATTGGGATCAATTTCTTTGGGATCATCCACTATCTTTTCCCCAAGCAACAAAATATGCTCCATGGAGGCTAATTCAACAATTTATTTCAAAAGCACAAAAGTGCTACTATGCTCTCTTCTAATTTGTTGGAGCTTGATAACAAATTATTTTCTTTTGCCAGACACCTCAATATAAAATTGCAGAAATTTAGAAATGAAGAAAATGCCATCTTGATACAGTCCCTCAACCCATTTGTTAGCAGTTTTAGCATATCCCAAAATTTTCCTAAATTTTTGCACAGTATCAGAATCAATGCCTTGTACATTTGAAGTGTAAGCTACCTAGGGGTTTGGGGTCATAAATGATGAAATAAATTTTTCAGAGAATGAATATTGGACTGCAACTAAAGATTTTCTTTTCTCTGCTCCTTAGGTCTTTTAATTACTACATTAACAGAGTAATTGGCATGATAAACATCACCTTCTAAAGAAGAGGGCCCCATATCAATATGAATCACTTTATAGTCTTCCTCCCTTATTTCCATTTAAAGTGGCATCTATAATCATCCGTGACATTCTTTTTACCTTTTTAGGTTTTGAGGAACTTTGCAGCAACATAGCAACTATATCCACCAATTGTCATTGAGGGAACATTCCTTTTCTTTTCAATTTCCTTTTTCAACCACCCTAAAGAAGTAGCCATGAGCCCTGTGTCTCTTCTCTCAACATATATATTCTCCACTCTCTCAACTGACTGAATAGAAATAAAAGAATCTCTTGGTGGGGAAGGAGGAACTTCAAAGAATGTGGGGAAAGGGGGATCTTCAATTATCTGCTGGAAAATGCCCACATAGTCAGTAGATGTTGGCTTCTCTTGACTAACCTTTTTCTTAGGAGCAGAGGGCAGTGTATTGTCTTGTTCACAAATTGATTTCAATTTTTCCCTGACATCTTCTGGTCTCTCAACATCTCCTCCTTACTGTGAGCTAGTGCTCGATGGTCTCATTGTTTGTTTTCCAGCTGTTACACTCACACTAGAGGCTTGTACGATCCCTTGCTTTCTTCTATGTGAAGATCTTGGCTCTTGAGGGGAACTTGTACTTTAGCACCATTTTCCATTTAACCAATCATAAGTCCTTAAAATAGGAGTAGACTGGACCATTAAATCTAAAATTTCATATTTTGACTAGTCAATTTTATATGAGGGATTAGCCATAGAATTTTGATATTCCGAGTCAATGATCACTGAATCCTCCTGCACATCCTCTGAAATATTGAAAGATATGCAGAAGGTCAGTATCTATTTCATAGTTAATCTCATAAAACCTCTCTTATACACTTCATCTTCATTCAAGCAATCTTCCCAAAAATCTTCAATGTCTGGGCGATGTTCATAACTACTAGCTCCATACAAATTTTGTTTGGCATACCCTTTGCTATCAAAATGAGTTCTTACAAGAGACTAAAATTTAAACTCATTTAGGGTTTTATCCACACTTCTATCTATACTATCACTTTTTCAAGAGAATGAAGGCATCGACAAATGAAACACATAACCCTTCTTTCCCATATTAGAGTATTTAACATTCACCACTACCATTTGCTGAAAAACTTCAAGAAAAATCAAATAATCACTTGGGTAACAATGCAAATTTAATGGAGCTCTCTCAAAACACCCAATTCTAAGGTAAGTAAATCTATCAAATTGAATGAAAAAGATACCAAATTGCATCACTAGGGAAGTTGCTTCATGTGAAACTTGGAGCTCAAAGTTACCATCAATTTTCTTCACAATTTCCATTAAAAATGTGTCATTGACGTGACAATAATTGCCTATTCCAACCTTCTTAGTAAGATGTGGAAAATTTAGTACACAGGCATATCTGGCATAGGAGACCCTTGTGGTTCCAACCCTTCCCAGATAGCCTCTTGAATAGCTAAAATATAGACTAGGTATGAGCACATATGAAATACAATAGTTTGTTGGAAATTGATTAATTGCTCAATGAAATGATAATAGATAATTTTGGCCTAGTCAATGAATTTATTCTCACTACAAATCAACAAAATAAAGTGACACATCCAAAACTAAACTGATTCCAAGCATGGACTCCCAAATACATAGTGCAATAAGGTAATAGCCTTTGAAATCTCATTTTTAAATTGTACCCTTTTAAGTTTAGAAGGAAACTACGATTTACCTTTCTTTTCGGATTTCAACCAGTTCCTTACAATGGAGTTTCAGCACCAATCTTCATTCTTTTTGAAAAAATCATCACCCACAGCCACAAACATTTTCTCCACAACTTCTCTTATTGGAATGCTCAACGCGCGAGAGACGACCTCAGGAATGATTTTTGCAATAACAGACCCATTCACAACTATTATTTCCTAGGTTTCATGGATGTAGCCTCTAGCACACACAATTACCAAGTCCACATTTTGTATAGCTTTAGGAAAGCCTCCAACATGAGCCAAACCACTTTGTAAAATTATTTTGCCAAGAGGTGTTCTGTCGTTTTGTTCCAAACGTTACTAAACTGCTCCAAATCAAGATGTCTAACCTTAGTGTCCCTCACACTAGACTAGTGACTCTGAATTCCACTTTGCATGAGCACCATTCCATTTTTCATCCCTTAAGTGCCTACCCCCCTCTCACAGAGGGAGTACCTAAGAGAATTTTTGCAATTTTTTTTCCTTTTCCATGTTTGTCCTTTTCTTTTTACTTTGAATTTTCTCACTATCCTCTCTAGGGTCCCAACAATGGAACCAACGTTAATAGATGAATATGGGGAATTATAGTTTGAAGATCTATACCCTAGTATCCCTTATATAGTCAGTTTATACCCCATAGGGTACAATGGAATACATGAGTGTGGTCAAGGACTCTATCTAATAGTGACTTAGATATTTCTAACCATAGCAATGATCATTCATAACATAGATATCCATTAAATCCTTATAACTCCATATATTATATATATTCAAACAATCATTACATATGCATGTCTTAGTCTCTGCTTTATAGTATAGTGTTTTTCTATCTTCTCTATGATTATCTCCTATTTTGTCATCTATTACATACATATAACAATGCCTAGTCTCTTATAAAGACATTACCCTTATAGGGTACCCCTTAACCTATCTCCCTTGTTGGGTAGATGCTTCATAGTTTCTTTGCGATGGAATGCTATAGGTTCTAATTTGTGTCCTATACCTTTCCAACACCTAATGTTAAATTGTTAAGGGTGAAAATTTACGATGTTACACTTTGATAAATTGACCTGTACCTTTGATTATTATTTTATTTCTTGCAAAATTTTCCTTTTCTTTTAGAGCATACTGATATGCTTCTTCCAAAGTTGGCAGCCTTATCATACTTAGCTCATCTTGAATATTTAGCCTATGTCCATTAACATATCTAGCCACATTTTCATGGTCTGATTCATTATGGCCAAATCTTATGGAAATTTTATAAAAAATAATTTATACCTACCTTCACAGTTAAATCTTGTTTCCTTTAATTTTTTATTTTCATGAGAAGTTCAAGTTAATAATCACCAGGTAGAAATTTAGCCTTCATCTTTCTTACCATTCAATCCCATCGAGTGATCTTATCTTTTCCAATTATTTTTCTCTCAACCTACACCTCTTTCCACTGAAGTGCTACACTCCCCTTCAATATTTTTTGAGTAACCTTCACTCTTTTGGGGTCCACTTTATCATATTCAAAGCATTCATCCATCTCTACTATCCAATTTATTAGCTCAGTTGGTTCTAAAATTCTTGAGAATTTTGGTAATTACATCCTTGTTCCCTTCCCAATTTTATAAACAACCCTTATAATCCTTCTTAATCTTGCATCCATATCTCCATCTACATTTTCACCTTCCTATCTTGTCATATCTACTTCTTCATCTTCACTATCAATCTCTTCATGTGCTTTGACTCTTCTCATTCCACCTTCTATTGCATCCATTCTTGCTTCAACTCCCCTTAGAGCCTCTATTACCTCATCTATTCTTCCTATTAATTTTTCATAGACAACCTCTTCCATCCTTCTCCTTGGTAGTATCCTATTGCTCCAAATCTCATTTATTTCCTTTTTCTTCTTACCATACAATCCTCTTGGTTGCAATATCACTTGATGTAGGGACACACCCATAGTCACAACTTATAAGGCTTCATTCAACCCCAATACAAATTCACCATCATCCTTCCTAGATATGTAGTTGTGCTCTAATTCCACACTGATAGAACCTGCCTCCTCATAGGCACCCAAAAACCCAACCCAGCTAGAAATAAGTAGAGAAGGGAGGTTGTGTTGCTACAAGAAACTTACACAATATCTAAGCTATAAATAATAGTCTATGGCTACAAGCACATAAATAAATGGGTTTTAGGTCCTTGACCACACAATACACAAAACATAACCCTTTTGAGCAACAAATTCATACAATTATTATTTACATTCACACTCACATTCAATCCAAGAAGAAAACAATCTTAAAAGAGGACTAATATATTTATTTTATCTAAGAAAATGTAATCATTTAAAATTAGTTGTATACATTTAAAATTATTGTGAAAAATATGAGATTCCCCTATTTCTCCTCTTTCTTCTTCTCCTAGCACATTCTCCTCTATGCCTTCCTCTTTCTAGAATTTTCCTCCTCCTATTCTTGTTCTATCTTTTGAATTTTTTTCCTTATATTACTTTGATTTCCTCTTTTTCTTCTTTGTTACTCTTCTTTTGTCCTTTTGTCCCCTTCTATTATATTATTTTTCTCCAAAATTCCAAAACTCTCAAAGTTTCCTCCCCCAAAATCCCATCTAAATTTCATGTAGCGTTCAAAATTCAGTCATAAATGCCTAAATACTTCAGTTTTAGTTTAAAAATATCACCCAGTCTTGTTATTCCCCATTTCCTCTTGTTGTTGTTCATAAATGAGCATGTGGGTAGGTATTTTCCAAAAAAAAAAAAAAGTCAAAATTTAAAACTTAATGACTCTTACATGATAGGATTGGGAAAATAATAAAAAAGGGCATCAAGAATGATGCTCGTGCATAAAAAAAGTTTTCAGACCAACCTATTTTACAATGCATAATTCAGAAAATAGATGGAGTTTTTGACTGCTAGCTACATAAACAACACTTAGAACAAAATTTCTTGGAGCTTGCAACAATTCCTTTTGAAAATTATAAAAAAAGACATGTCTACAATCATGTTCCTTTTGTGCATATTCCAAATACAAGGCGCGTTTACATTTACAATGGAAAAATACATCATTGACCTTGTGAAAGAAGGGAAAAGTGATTTAGTTTGACACTTGTATGGACAAAATTCTTCCAAAGTCCCCATTTTGGCACTATCATATAGGATGCAATTTTTTTATAGAATTAAATACATTGTTGTATCTCAAGATTATAATATTAAATGCTTACATTTTCCATTGGCATTATATATCTAGCTCTTTAAAATACTTATATTCTTAATTTTCTATAGCAACAACATAATAAATCCAACTACAACAAAGGCTATGCTTGATCAACTAATTATGATTATTTTTAGTTAAAAAAGTATTACATGACAATCTTGCTATGCAACTATTAAGACCCTAAACATAAATATTTTAAAACATTTTTATCTTGTAGATAGCCTAATAAAATTTAACATCTCAATTATATATATATATATATATATTCAATTGCTATAGAATATGAAAAAATTCAGCAACAAACTTTTTTGTAATTATAGAGAATGTGCATGACCCATAAAAACAACAATATAAGAATTTCATGGCTAATTGCAAACTTCTTTTTGGTTGTTGGAAACTAAAATGATGTCTTTTATTTCAGATCCACTTGGTTCTTTCAAAAGGAGTCCATTTGGAATACCCATTGATATGATGGAAGAAACATCTCAAATTCATGTAAATGTGTTTTAAAATTTTATTAAAAATCTAAATGAAATT
>VDFB02271358.1:463336429-463351663 GCA_007258455.2 Sequoia sempervirens
AGAGGGGGTGGGAGAGATAGAGGGAGAGATAGACCTAAGAGAGAGGGAGAGAGATTGAGTTGGAGAGAGATAGAGAGTTATCTAGGTAGGGTGTGAGGGAGAAGCCTGAGAGAGAGAGGGAGAGAGTTTTATAGGTAGGTTTATAGGGAGAGGGAGAGGCCTAAGAGAGACACATGGGGTGGGAGTGCGAGGTAGGGAGAGACTTGAGAGAGAGAGAGAGATATATCTATATAGGGTGGGAGGTAGATACTTGAGAAAGGGAGAGGGGGTGGAAGGGATAATTGGAGGGAGATACCTGATAGAGAGGGAGAGAGGGAGTGGGGGAGAGGGGTTTGGAGTGAGATAATTTTCTAGGTATTGTGGGAGGGATAGAGGGAGGGAGAGACCCAAGAGAGAGGGAAGGAGAGAGATGGAATGGGAGAGAAATGAGAGAGTTATCTAGGTAGCGTGAGGGAGAAACCTGAGAGAGAGAGAGAGACTTGAGAGAGAGAGAGGGAGAGAGAGATAGAGAGAGTTATCTAGGTAGGGTGGGAGGGAGAAATATAAGAGAGAGAGAGATATGTGAGAGGGAGAGAGAGTGGGAGGGAGAGAGGGATGGAGTGGGAGAGAGATAGAGATAGTTATCTAGGTAGGGTGAGAGATAAACTTGAGAGAGAGCTTTATAGGTAGGGCGGGAGAGATAGAGGGATGGAGATACATGAGTGAGAGAGAGAGAGTTATCTAGTGTAGTGTAGGAAAATTCATACCCTTACATTTTCACACTTTTTTGGGCCTGCCTTGCTTTATTTATCCTTATTTATGTCTTGATTGGTCCTATTTTGCATCCACAAGCCCAATGAATTATATCTTTTTTTGGATAATCTCAAAAAACATTAAAGGGTAAATGATAATTTAATGATTCTATATAATTCTCCCTTATTTTTTTGGTTGAGACTAAGATGCCACCTAGGGAAACTTTGTCCCCCAAAAGTCTTGGGACCCTAATTTTGAAAGAACATAAATAGGTCCCTTTTTGGAGTTCATTCCCCGAGTTTCATGCCTCGAGACTAAGATGCCACATAGGGAATCTTAGTCCCCCTTAAGGTATTTTTAGTATTTAATTTCAAATTCTAGTGAGATTTAGCCTTCTTTAATTAATGACTTCATATGTCAGCTAGATGTAGTGTAATTTCAAGATATTAAGCATGGATAAGTATAAATACAAGGTTCCTTCCTTTCATTTTCATATAACAAGATAACAAGCAATCTAAGCATCCAAGAATTCAAGCATTCAAGAGAATTTCATCAAGCATTTGGATCCATCATAAAAATTCAAGCATCATACCAAAGATCTTCTTGCATCATGTGTGTTTTTGTGCTAACATTTGTGATGTATGGTTTGGATTCAAGCAAGCAACTCAAGTCCATATCTATCAAGTATTTCTCTGATTCAAGATCCATATCCAAGCTAACAATTGCACACAAGTTTGTAGAATTTACAACAAGGGTTTGGTGAGTTGTAACATTGCATGTTTTTCATTCATCATTTCCCACCATTTCATTTCATTTCAAAGTTTAATTACCAACAAGGGGTTTGACAAAGGAAAACCCCCATTCACTAACAATCAAAAATCTTTTCCCCTCTTGCATATTTGTGATTGTAGATTTAGGTTGAAGAATTGAGGATCATTTAAAGTGAAATTTTGTAAAGTTGCAAAGTTTCATTGCAAAGTTGTCATATTCATGGAAACTCACCTACAAACCAAATCTAGAAGTTTCAGAACCTAAGATCAAAGAAGAAGGAAGTGTAGACATCAAGCCTCGAGACCACATTTAGAGATTCCAGAAATTCCAAATGGGACTAAGTCACCACCTAGGGAATCTTAGTCCTCTCAAAGGTATTTTTTAGAAATTCTTCCAAATCCAGTTCCTACATCTAAAGATTTTGCATCTGGTCCCTAAAAAATAGCAGCAGGACTAAGACAACAGTAATGGTGTCTTTTTCCTCCATAGTACATTTTGACAGCTTCTTTGCATTTTCAAAATCCTTGTCATATTTCCAAATTTCCCAGGTACACATATCCTAACTTGTTGCATTATTTCATCATTTAAATCCTTCATTTAACTTGCATTAATAGGTTTTGTAGGTTGAATGCTTATTTGTCTTTTACAAGAATTTTCTTGGTGGTGAACCCCTAAAAGCTTAAAAAGAACACTTCCTAGGTCTTCATAATTGAGAATTTACTCACCTTGTGAGGCTGATAGACAATCCAATTAGGACTCCTAGGACATCCTTGAATGATAATTGGAAAAAAAAGTGGAGTTCTATGACCTAGGTTATAAAGCATCCATTTTCCCATTATTCATTTTGGTGAACCCGAAATTTTTGAGCATTCACTTTCTAATTTGGATTTCATCAAAGTTTTAGATATAGGTTGCATTCATTCTTGCATTATTCAAATTACACCTAGGGTTTCTCATATTTAGTGAAATTTCATCTATTGTTTCTCATATTTGCATTAGTGAAAGTGTATATAGGTTGCATTTTTGCTTTCTTGTGTCATTTTATCTCATTGAAAAACTAAAAATTGCTTTGTCAATCATCCTAATTGCATTTAGAAACATTCTTATTGCATCCAAAAAAATTTAAAAAAATGCATTCACCTTTGCATTCAATTTTTTGTCACTAGTTACTTTTTCTTGCATTCATTTCCATAGTTTTTTATTTCTAAACATCAACTCCCTAAATAGGAAACCTATGAACACTATAAACAATCTAGAATTTATTGTTTTTCTAAAAAAAATCTCTGCTAGGACTAAAATTCCCTTCTTAATGTCTTAGTCCTTCTCAAGGTTTTTGGCTCAAAATCCTCTCTCTGTTGTTTTTTGTCTATTTCAGTCCCTAGAACCTCATAGTTTCACCAATAGGACCAATATTCCCTTGATGGTGTCTTAGTCCCTATTGAATTTGAATTTTTATTTTTTATTGTTTGAAATTGCTTTTCTATGCTTCTATTTGCTTCTTTCAGTTTTTTATTAAATTTTGTAGAATTGTTGTTATCTCAATTTCTTTCATTTCAATTCTAATTGCAAGCATAAGATATTATGTTCCTTGCACTTTATTTTCTTTATCTATTTTATGAGTTGTAGTACTTGGTGTCCTACTACTAATATTGTGGTTAGACGAAGTGCGAGACTCATGGCATCCCACAATAAAACACTCGTTGTGGATCTTGGGTTATCAAGCTCTCTTACTTTTGGTGTTGGTATTATTTCACTAAGTATGGACCATACCTTTGATACCTCTTTTTTTATGCCTACCTTACCTACAAGTGCTATTCCAAGTGTTCAAACAATAGTTGATCATATCCCTAAAGAAAACATAATGAAAATACATGAAGACCTAACTCATTTACAAGATAGTGTGAGTACTAAAAACATTTCCAACATTGTTATACCTACCATAGATAGTATTTACCACATGATGGAAAGTGATGGACTAGAAGTTGTGTGTAACATAGCTCATATCTTTGGAAAACATCTTCCTTCCACCACTAATTATGCTCAAGCTTCAAACAATGTGTAAAGACAAGGAGGAAATCAAAATCCTCCCCCTTCAACCATAACATCCATTCCAACCTATACCAATCCTCAAGTGACCACAATGATGCAACCAACTAGCAATATCCTTCCTACCTCTAACATTTCCACTAGTTCTTCTTATACCTATGTGGCATCTAATCTTATATCTCCTCCTGTAAGCAATCCATTCACTGGTCCTTCCAACATATACACACCACCACCATATTCACCTTCATATCAAACAAGAAGCAATGATCCTATCATTAACCACCTTTTACAAAGTCTTTCATCCAGTCAACATCAAGTTTTCACCATAAATCAAAATCAAAACAGTCCACCTTCATACTATGTCAAAATCCCACTATCTTTGGAGATATTGAGGACTTCATTGCCACAAGGTATAGAGATCCCTAGATGTGAGAAATATGGAGGAAAGGAAGATCCTGCAAATTATGTTAATTCCTTTGTTACTTTATGTAGTGACTTTATCCTTGAGGACAAAAATTTTGGATAAACTTTTTGCCCGATCCTTGAAAGACATTACCTTGGACTAGTTTTTTGCATTATCGAATAACTCAATTCATTCATTCAATGAACTTTTTGAGGCCTTTATTAACCATTTCCAAGTGCATATGGTTCCTGAAATGACATTAGCTAATTTGATGAGATGTAAGAAAAATGAGGGTAAAAAATTCCTTGACTTTCTTTCATGTTACCAATCACTTTATTCCCAAATTAGTGTGAATATTCCTAATTCCCACCTTCAAAATATGTTCATAGAAAATTTACAAAGATAAGAGACAAGCTTACCATGATGAAATTCTCTTCCTTCATGCATTTATGCATTGCCCTTCAAGATTATCAAAGTTTCATAGGTTAGTAGTGAATCAAAAACCACCTCTACCCATCCTGAAAAGTGTGAATCTTCAAACCAAAACACCTACCAGCCCTTCAAAAGACAAAATAAAAGTTTCATTCAACTAAATTCCACCTCCCAACCTACCCAACAAGTTGATACACAAGTAGCTACTATAAAGAAGATTAATCCTTATATCTTTGGGGATCTGCAAAGATAATTTACACCCTTACCCAACACACTTCACAATATCATGACTTGGCTATTAAACAAAAACATGCTTACCTTACCTCCCATTTGACCTCTTGACCCTAGCAATCCATCACCTCTAAGCTTTAGACTCAATGCCTATTGTGCTTATCATGAACAAGAAGGACATGATACAAAAAGTTGCAAGCATCTTAAACATCTTGTGCAAGACCTCATTGATTCTAATCATATCCAAATTGGAGGTGTGAATGACAAAGGTAATAACTTTTTAGCTCCTCCCAACCAAAACATGCAAATATTTACCAATCCCATGCCAAACCACAATATTTCATTTGTTAAGGCTAGTGAAACTAAGCCCGGTGTGATGAGCATTAACACTGATGATGAAAACATGAGCAATAACAAATAAAATCATATGGATGATGATGAAAAAAATCCTAAGGATGCTAATTACCAAAGTTCTATTAATACAATGATAGGAGTGATTGCAATCAAGCTTGGTAAACAGCAAACCATAATACCCAATTACATTACTTTCACTTCAGAAGAAACAATCAAACATGCACTTGATGGTCCTCTTTACATAGCCAGTAGAATCAATAACAAGCCCACTCCTAGGATTTTAATTGATCCCATCTATGGAGATAATGTGATCACAAAAGAAATCTTATATGTCCATGAACTTACTCAAGATAGATATGATAAATTTAAATCATGGATTAAAATGCATGATGGTTTTGCTACAATGGGCTCAATCACACTCCCTTTACAAGTAGGACCAAAGAAAATAAGTGTATCATTCTCTATCATCTCTAATTCAGATTGATTGCATTTGAATCTAGGCTACAAATGGCTTTGCTCCATGAATGTGGTCCCATCCATTGTCCACAAGTGCTTAAAGTTTCCAATCGACAATGAAATATTCATCATGAACCATAGTGGCTTTAGACCTCCATCTTCGTATAGAAATTTCTCCTTAGATTATTTTTGGCCTAAGCCCATGGAACCTATAAGACCCCATGAAGACTTCCTTTTCATGTTTAGGATACTTTAAATTAATTTCTCATAGCATGGTGTTAGCAATTTCTTTAAAGTGGAGGCATACAATGGCATTATTTTTGGCATTATTTCATTTGTATTTATTTCCATGTTCCTTGTGTGATTTTCCTCCTTGTGATGCATCCTTTCTTGGTGGTTTCATTGGGTTTTATTTCCTCTAATAGCATGATATTTCCTTGTCCTCTCTTGGAAACATTAGGTACAATGTTCCCCAAGATGAGAATTTGCACTTATCTTATCTTGGAGACATTAAGCACAATGTTCCATAAGAAGAGACCTCGCATGAATGAAGCAAAATCCCTTTGAACATTATTCTTTCTTATTTCATTTTTATCTACCTTATTAAAGTCATGGAGGTATGGCTTTGATATGGTCCCATGGGGATCATCTATGGAACAACTAGCTTCACTAGCCCTTGTTAGCATGCATTTTTCTTTCTATCCTTATCATAGTCATGGGGGTATGACGTTGATATGGACCTCTTGGGGCTCACCTAGTGAACACCTAGATTCACTAGCCCTTGTGAGTATGCATTTTCTTTTTGTCCTTATTAAATTCATGGAGGTATGGCTTTGATATGGACCTCTCGGGGCTCACCTAGTGAACACCTAGCTTAACTAGCCCTTGTAAGTGTGTACTTTGTTTGCATAGTGGATAGTGTGTTCCACTTGTAAACCTCTCTAGGACAAACAGGCTAGACCCGGTCCACAGCACATTGGACGGCTAGTTAAAGCTTGATCTATTGCATTTTTCTTTTTCCTTTTTTTTTTCTTTCCTATATTTGATGGTGTATGTTTGTGATCTAGTCATGGATTCATATATCATCTACATGTGTGTTCCTTTGTGCTTATGTTGGTTTTCCATAGGATCTTGATCCTAGGGGCTTGGCCACCCTCTTCATCCTCTCACTAAAGTGGGGACTAAATATAGTGTAGGAAAATGCATACCCTTGAATTTTCATACTTGTTTGGGCCCTCCTAGCTAAATTTATCCTTATTTATGTCTTAATTGGTCCTATTTTTCATCCACAAGCCTAATGAATTATATCTTTTCTGGATAAGCCCAACAAACATCAAAGGGTAAATGATAATTTAATGATTATGTTTGAGTGTCCCTAATTTTTGGGTCAAGACTAAGATTCCACCTAGGGAATCTTTTTCCCCCAAAGGTCTTGGGACCCTGATTTTGAAGGCACCTAAATAGGTCCCTTTTTGGAGTTTGTGCCCTGAGTTTCATGCCTCAAGACTAAGACACCACCCAGGGCATCTTAGTCCCCCTTAAGGTATTTTTAGGATTTAATTTCAAATTCTAGCAAGATTTATCCTCCTTTAATTAATGAATTCATATGTCATCTTGGTGTGGTGTAATTTTGGGATATTAAGCATAGATAAGTATAAATAGAAGGTTCCTTACTCTCATTTTCATATAAAAAGATAATAAGAAATCTAAGAATCTAAGCATTCAATTGGAATTCAACCATTCAAGAGCATTTCATCAAGCATTTGGATCCATCTACAAGATTCAAGAATCATATCAAAGATCTTCTTTCATCATGTGTGTTTTTGTGCTAACATTTGTGATGTATGGTTTTGATTCAAGCAAGAAATTCAAGTCCATATCTATCAAGAATTTCTTTGATTCAAGATCCATATCCATGCTATCCATTGCACACAATTTTGCAGAATTTACAAGGGTTTGGTGAGTTGTAACATTGTATGTTGTTCATTCATCATTTCCCTCCATTTCATTTCATTTCAAGGTTTAATTACCAACAAGGGGTTTGACCAAGGAAAACCCCCATTCACTAACAATCAACAAGTTTTTCCCCTCTTGCATGTTTGTGATTGTAGATTTAGGTTGAAGACTTGAAGATCATTTGAAGTGCAAAGTTTCAAAGTTGCATTGCAAAGTTGTGATCTTCACATAAACTCACCTACAGACCAAATTTGGAAGTTTCAGAACCTTAGATTAGAGAAGAATAAAGTATATACATCAAGACTTAGGACCACATTTAGGGATTACATAAATTCTAGGTGGGACTAAGTCACCACCTAGGGCATCTTAGTCCTCCCAAAGGAATTTTTTAGATTTTCTTCTAGATTTGGTTCCTACATCCAAATATTTTACATCTGCCTCGAAAAACAAGAGCAGGACTAAGACAAAAGTAAGGAATTTTTTGTACCCCATAGTACATTTTGATAGCTTCTTTGCATTTCTATAATCCTTGTTACATTTCTAGACTTACTAGGTACACATCATAACTTTTTTTTGCATTATTTCATCGTTTGCATTCTTCATTTAGTTTGCATTACTAGGTTTTGTAGGTTGAATTCTTATTTGTATTTTCTAATAATTTTCTTGGTGGTGAACCCCTAAAATATTAAAGAACCCCTTCCTAGCTCTTCCTTGTTGAGAATTGACTCACCTTGTGAGGTTGATAGTCAATCAAAATAGGACTCCTAGGACATCCTTGAATGATAATTGGAAAAAATTGGTGTTCTATAACCTTGGTTATAAAGCATTTATTTTCCCATTATTCATCTAGGAAGGTGAGAGGGGGAGAAATGAGATAGATGGAGTGGGAGAGAGATAGAGATAGCTATCTAGGTAGGGTGAGTCTAGAGAGAAATGAGAGAGAGGGGGTGGGAGTGAGAGGGATAGAAAGACCTAAGTGTGTGTGTTTGAGAGAGAGAGAGAGATACCTGAGAGAGAGACAATTGAGAGGGAGAAAGAGTTATCTAGTTAGGTTGGGAGGGAGAGACCTAAGAGAGAGGGATAGAGAGAGCGGGCTATGGGAGAGAGGGGTTGGAGTGAGAGAGAGTTATCTAGTTAGGGTGGGAGGGATAGAGGGAGGTAGATACCAAAGAGAGGGAGAGAGATAGAGAGAGTTATCTAGATAGGATGGGAGGGAGAAACATTAGAGAGAGAAGGGGGTAGAGGGAGGTAGATACTTGAGAGAGAGGGAGTGGGAAAGATATGGAGATAGTTATCCAGGTAGGGTGAGATGGGGATACCTAAGAGAGAGGGGGTGGGAATGAGATGGAAGGAGAGAGATAGAGAAAGAGACAGAGAGACAGAGACACAAAGAGAGTTATATAGTTATGGAGAGAGGGAGAGACTTGAGAGAGAGAGTTATCTAGATATGGAGGGAGGGAGAGACTTGAGAGAGATGGGGAGAGGAAGATGGAGTGGGAGAGAGAGTGTTGGAGTGAGAGAGAGTTTTCTAGGTAGGGTGGGAGGGATATAGGGATCGAGAGACCCGAGAGAGAGAGAGTTATCTAGGTAGGGTGCCCAAGGGAGAGGGAGTGGGAGAGAGATAGAGAGAGTTATGTAGGTAGAGTGGGAGGGTGATACCTAAGAGAAAGAGAGACCAAAGAAGGAGAGAGAGAGAGTTATCTAGGTAGGGTGCCCAAGGGAGAGGGAGTGGGAGAGAGATAGAGTTATCTAGGTAGGATGGGAGGGAGAAACTTGAGAGTGTAAGAGAGAGGGAGGGGGGGAGAGACTTGAGAGAGAGGGGGGAAGGGGAGAGAGATAGAGAGAGTTATCTAGGTAGGGTGAGAGGGAGAGGACTGACAAAGAGGGAGTGGGAGTGAGAGGCGGGGAGAGACCTACAAGAGAGACAGAGAGAGATTTATCTAGTTAGGGTGGGAGGGAGAGACCTAAGAGAGAGGGAGGGAGGGATGGAGACACTTGAGAGAGAGGGATAGAGGAAGTGGGAGAGAAGGGTTTTGAGTGAGATATTTCTAGGTAGGGTTGGAGGGATAGAGTGAGGGAGAGACCCAAGAGAGGGAGACGAGGTGATATAGAGATAAGTAGAGAGGGAGAGAGTGGGATAGGTGAGATGGAGAGAGAGGGAGAGACTTGAGAGATAGAGAGAGAGAGATCTCTTCCTCTCTCTCTCCCTCTAAGGTCTCTCCCTCCCTCTATCCCTATACTATATAGAATAATTTAGTTATTATATAATATATTATACTATATAATATATAATATATAGTATATAATTTATATAGTATATAATATATATTATATATTATATTATATATTATGATACTATATAATATATAGTGTATAATATATATTATATTGCATATATTATATTGAATATTATATATTATGATATTATATTGCATATTACATATTATGATATTATATAATATATAGTATATAATATATAATTTGCATATTATGATACTATATAATATAGCATATAATATATAATATATAATATTGTAGACAAGGAAAAATGTCCTGAATGATATCATACACTCGAATTAGATTTACTAACATCATTTCCTTTTAAAACCCATCCTCTTTTTGCTTAATTAATTAAATTAACCTAGCTAACTTGATTAATGGCATCATTTTCGTCCATTAACCTAATTTATCAATTCAAATTAATTCATTCCCCCTTCACGCTAACATTTCATCTCATTAAATTAATAAATCAAAATATTTAATTCAATTCCCTAAGTCATCACATTTAATTAAATAACCCTAAGTTATTTAATTAAATATCATTTCATCTCTCCCACATTCATTAAATCATTTAATTTAATATATAATACTTTTAAATCTTCTAATCCCCTAATTGTGTGATTAAACCATCTTTAATTAACAATTAAACTAATTTTCCTCTAAAAAGAGGAATATTCCCATGGAATATTCCTTATCCCCTTTTTTGCACAATTAAAAATTTCTTTTAAGTTTCAAAATACCTTTATCCTCACCCATGGGAATATTCCAAAGAATATTCTCTCTCCTCCAATCAACTCACTTGGCTTCTTGAGCAAGCTAAATCTTTAACCTTTTGAACAAATCACCTTTAACCTATGTGAGCAGGTCAAAAGTGTGTTTGTTTGGAGCAAATGTGAGCCCTTGATTAAAACCCATCATGCATTCTCATCCATTGATGACAATCCATGCCTCTTCTTTTCCTCCATCCTTGATCATTGATTGATCTTTCTGATATCAACCCTCCATTTCTCATTTTCTTTCCTATAAATAGGACACTATTTGGAGACAGATGGATCCATCTTTCAATTGCAAAGTCATGTTGTTGAATTCACTCACACTCACACTCTCAATTTACTCACTTTTAGCTTAATTTAGTTCATTTTAGTTGCATAATAGCTTAAGAAATCCATTAATGGCTTCCATGCATCCATCTTAGTTTGTTTATAAATTAGGGTTTTCATCTTTTAGCTTAAAATTAGCTTAAATTAGCTTAATAATTGAAATATTAGATCAATTTTAGCATAGAATCATGTTAATTTAGGTTGCATCATGTTTAATTTAGGATAAATCAGGTTTTCATCTATTTATCACAATGGTTTCATTGATTCTCTTCCATAGAATCGATTGAAACAGGTTCACTGATCACAAAATTGGGAAAGGGTTATTGTTCCACATCAACAAGACACCAATTCCAAAATAGGATAAGTTTCAAATAGGTTAGAGTAGGAATTTAATTGTTTTCATAGTTTGTAACTTTAAATTTTAGTAAATGCTTAGTTTAACTTTCAATTTTAATGATCTTGTTTGTGATTAAGTTGTAGTGGCTAAGTTATGCTTTGATTCATCATGGACCAAGTGTAATCGACCCAAACTAACAATCCTTTTCTCACATTCTAGTGCTATAAGGGGGGAAAACCATTACTTTAACCAATTTTTAGCTCAAATTTCAATTGTTTGTTGTTTTACAAGATACAACGATGCCCAAATCACAAACAATGACGCACTTTGAAGAGCATCACCATATAGCAATGTTATTGCAATTTGAAACACCAACACTGATTAAATGCACTGCCACTGATTTAAATATGGAAATGTTGATTTAATAGAGATGTATCAAAAAATTCAAATAGCAATGCCCCAAATCCATTGGAGCAATCCCAACAAAATCCCAATGCTATTGTGCTCTCTGTTTTTCCTACATAGTGATGCCCATTTTCACCAGAGTGATGCCCAGACTTTAAATTGCTATGCTATCATGTGCAGTGACACCTAACTAGGGTAAGAAGTTTTATGATCATTTTTTTGACATGTGCTTTAATTTCATTGATTTACCAGATCAATAATACAATTCTAACTGTATTCTGGTTGTTAGACTAACAAGGTTTTGTAGGTTGAATAATATGGAGCTAAAGTGAATGAATCTTTTCTATCTTGAAATTATGTGATTGTAACAAGTGTTTGATGCTTTTGGGAAATTATAACCCAATTTTTATGCTTTCTACTTTATGTTCTATGACCTCACTAGATTTCAATTGGGTTTAAAAAGAATGCTCAAACAGGATTAAAATTGAACCCTCATCTCATCATTGTCTTTTGGGTTTAAAATTGAACAAAAATTTCATATTTCGTTTGGTGCATAAAATGAAGTCATCTTAGCTTAGGGGTTAAAATTTACAACTGTTTGTTATTTTTTGTGATTTACACCATTGTTCTTGAATGTGTATGTAATTCTCATGTCATTTGGTGATCTTGAGAAATAGAAACATTCCTTAACACTTCGTATAATCACCTATTGTAGATACCAAAAAAGTCATGATTGATACTAAACATCTAATTTCGATCAACTAACACTGTTTCTTACTAAATCACTCCAACTTGATCAATTAATTAAATAATCAACATTATTTAAATAAAATAAGCAAATTCAGCTATTAATCAAATAATTAAATTTATTATATTAATTCACCCTTCTTTTCACTAATTATTCATCTTATTTAATTAAATCAAATCATTTAATTAAATCCTCTCATTTGATTAAAAATCAATCAAATCAAATCTCACATCTCCTAATTCACTCCAATTAATTAATTCTCAATTAATTAATCTTAAATCAGCTTTCTAATCATCATTATTAATTCCTCCATCTTTTAACTCTTCAAGAGTTAAATCAACCCATGGTCAACTAACCAGGTTACACATGAAAATAATTTTAATTAATTACTTAATTCATCTATTTTCCCTCACCAAGGCATATTCCAAGGAATATTCCTCTCAACAACCTCTCATTCAATTTCCCTCCAAAGGTTTTCAAAAACCTATCACATCCTCTTACATTTGCAATAAATTCTCTTACAACCTTTCAAATCCTCTTAAATCCTTTCAAATCTAATTCAATTCCTCTTATAGCAATTTAAAATTCTCAACCATCAACATTTACTTCTCTTCCATCCTCCTCCACTCACACATTTCCCAAAATGTGCTCCAACTTCCTCCAATAGAATTATGACACTTGGAAAATTCTCATTGGTTCTCAATTTATCCCACATTCACCAATTTCCTCCATTCTTCAACCCTTGGCTTCTATAAATAGATGCATCATTTTCATAATATGGATCCACAACTTCATGCATTTCCATTATAGTCATTTGAGTCCATAGTTTTCTATCATTTTCAAGCATCGTAGCTAGATTATAGTCAATTTCATCTTTGAATCATCAATAAATCATCAAGCTTATCAAATGGATTTGGAAAGGGCTTCTTTCCACATCAAAGGAGCACCACTCCCCCTATGGGATGGAGGTTTAGCTAGTTCAATTTGAGTGACATGTTATCTTTCATTAGTTTCTTGTTATTTTCATGTTTTCTCTTGAATTTGGCTAAAGAATTTCATAGGGAGCACTACATTTTATTTTCTAACATGTTTGAATCTTGTTTGATAATCTCTTGTTAGTTTGTGTAGGTTTTTTGGTCACATTTTGGTGCTATAAGGAGGGATAACCATCCTAACATGTTGAATTTCATTCGATTTTTCTATTTTTTATAGACACAGGAACGCGACGCTGCCTTCATGCAATTGCGAGCCCACAAAAAATCTTCTTTTGTCATCACAGAGTCACACTTGAGAGTAGAGAGTCACCTTTAATCATTTGTGAGCCCGCAGAGCATTTCTTTTGTCACTTTTTTCATTTGCAAGCCCGTAGAGCATTGCCTTTGCAAACAAAGTTGCCTTTGTTTTCTTTCTTTTGCACTCCATCTTAAAATGGCCATATCTTGGTCATATTTTGGTCTTTTCAGAGCCTTTTTTATCAAATGGGGTAGAATTTTATAAGCTATCCAATGGTGTAGATGTTTCTCAAATTTGATAGAGTTAAAATTTTTAAATTTTCACCTAAAGTAAAATAACATTGTAACTTTGTCTAAGTTTTAGAGTTTCTATGCTTAATCAATTATCTAACCCTCATATCTTCTTGTTTCTTGATTTCATATAACATTTGGAGCTTGGATTTTAGGTTTTAAAGGATCATGGAGCATGGAAGTGAAATAAAAGCATTTCATAGTCATTGTAATAGTGTATTTAAACACTCATGGGAAAATAACCCATCATATATTTTCCTTTCATGCTTTAGGACCAACTAGAGTTATTTTGGGCATAAAATTTACAAACAACTCAAGATTTGTCAAATTTGGTTAAAATTGAACATTAGGAACTTACTAGACATTGCTTTGTGGGCTAAAATTGAACAAGACAAACTCATATTTAAGCTTGGTGCTCTAAAAAGAATTCATCTTTATTTGGGGTTAAAACAAACTTGTATCTTCCTTGCTTTGTAATTTTTTACAAGTTATGTCATTTGAATGTGTATGCACTTCTCTCATGTTTCACGGTGATTTTGAGAATCAAAAGAATTTTAGTGACATAGGTTGTCTAAAATTTACCCACACATTTCAATTTGGAGCTAAAATTGAACAAATCATGTTAGTGTGAGAAAAGGCATAGCATGTGTTCTCTCTTTGTTCATGCAAGCAAAGATGATAGAACTACGGATGCACTTACTCGCTATTGTTCACCTTTAGAGGGCCTACCTTGGTGGGAAAAATTACTCACCCCAAGGGAATGACCCAAGCAGTAATGAGCATAAGCCAAGCTCTTCCAAACCGCTATATAAATTTTTGGTTATGGGGTGATCCCACAATAGTGGTTTACACTTTTTGGCCCAACTGGACACTGATATTTTTTTTTTTAACACAATCTCCACATTCGGGAACCTATAGCGATTGAACCGTAAGGAATTTGAAGATGATGTAAACTAGAGTCTTGTCATATTTTTTCTATAGATTCTAAAAATAATTTTTTCAATTTTTTGAATCAGATTGCTACTTTTTCCATCTCCCACAAAAAATTGGTTTTCAGAGGCAGCGTTTTGAAATTGTGTGGCGTGACACTTGGAGGGATGAGTTCAGTTTAACCAACGAGTTTAAATTTCTAACTCCGATATCTAATTGCTTCACCGGTTAGATAGTTTTTATTGAATATTGTTTCTTTAAATAAGTTTAAGTCAAATCAAATAACAATTCGAACCTCGCCTTGGCATGCCTTATAACTTTTGTATGTATCAAAATTCTTTTTCGTTAGTTGGGACTCCAATGTCGATTTTACTCATATTTTCATTTTTTGATAATCTTCTATTTTTCCATGTGTGTAGAACAGAGAGTTTTGTTTTCGATGAAAAACCTATATTTAATATAACTTAAAAAACAAATAGATAATATAATCAAAACATATTAAAATTATATTCGTTGGATAGCTGGTTTTG
>VDFB02271358.1:463354246-463368259 GCA_007258455.2 Sequoia sempervirens
ATATATATATATATGCAACCTAGAAGCATGAATTAGGATTAGAATATTACATAACATCATATAAACAACAAAACCACCATAAACTTGAATTGTGGTAGCTTGATACAGAGTCTATTGATGCTAGAGTTCAATTTGTATGATTTTGAAAAAAGAAGCCAACTTAGTAGAGTTATCAACGTTCTTCATAAATCATAAGAATTTGTTTACTACACTAGCCATTTTGATGTCTTCTTGCAATCTCAAAAATTATTTTGTATCATTGTTACATTGGTCTTGAGATTGGTAGCTTAATATAGCTCCACAATACAAAATCTGGTTTACTTGTGCAGTGTAATAATGGCATAGGAAGATTTTTCTTTCAAAGAACCAGAGGGTGAGTGCACAATTGAAGTGTATAAACACATATATTTTTGTAATATCAAGGATACTTTTTAAAACTTCCATGCATTTCTAATCTAAATGGAAAATTCTTTTGCCTAATCTGTATGTAGCCATGCTTTTGACATTGTCAAAAAGAGAAAAAACTTCCTGAATGATGCAAAGGCATGGCCAAGTAGTTCTAACTCTTCGCATGAGAGAAGAGAGATGTTGGAGAGTACATCAAGTCAGTGAGAACAAAAGTGTAATGTGTTTTAGTTTGTAGTATTCCTCTGTTTCTCTATGGATGTGTGATAAATTCTCAGTTCAATGATGCAGAACAATTTTTGAAGAAAGAAAGTTGTGTCACAATTCGCTTTCAATCTAGCAAGAAAAAATGAAAGCTCAGCCTCTTGGAATGAAAATCCTTGTTTGCAAAAAAAAAGAATAAGAATGAGGTAGTTAAGCTGTTTGAAGTGATTTAGAGGTCACTTTTATTGTTCCCTTGGGTGTGGGTCAAAGTCAATCTCCATAAAACATTAAAAAAATGTTCAAAAAAACACTTTTTTGGATGCCTAGGCACACATGTTTTGTCTTGGTTCACCTGGGTTCTGCCCAGGTTCTCTTGGGTTCTACCTGGGTGAACCAGACCCAAAAATGAAGGACTCTGGTCAAATTGACAAGCAAACTAAATAGGGACTTGCACCACCTGAGCGAACTAGGACCAGAACCAAGGCTAAGATAGAAGAACCTGATAACATAGATAATGTGTCAAGAAGTTGACTACTTCATATACTATGAATATTATGTTTTGCAAGTTTTGTGAAGATTATGTATCCTTTGCTTAATTGAGTTTTTTCAATCAAAGGATTAAATATATTGTAATTTTTTATTAATAATTTCATTGAATACCAATTATAAACATAGTTTTTGCTTTTAGATAAAGTTATTTACCATTAATCAATTAATTTATTCAAGACAAACCATGAAGGACAACAATGATCAATGCTATGGCTAACCAATTAATAAGTATACACGTGAATAATTCAAGCATGTACATGTGAATAAGGGAAGCAAAAGTAGTCACAAACACGTATGACTTGAAGTATACACACAAATACCTAGTATACACAACTTAATACAAAGTATATGCATGAATACGGGGTATACGCATGAAAACGCATAAGTCACAAAGTATACACATAAGTTATAAAGTATACACTTGAATACACATAACTCATATCTATTGAACCATGAATTTATAACATGCAAATATGGACACCATCGATAAAAAATATTTGAATTAAATAAATAGCCATCTACGCATACATCAATATATGTCAATATAAGTATAAAATATAGGTATAAAATAGCCATATAGGCTTACGAGAATGCCATATAGGCATATGTACAATGTCAAATATATCCAATACAAAATATGTACAAAACTACCATGTAGGCA
Source organism: Sequoia sempervirens (assembly GCA_007258455.2). Classification (NCBI taxonomy): domain Eukaryota; kingdom Viridiplantae; phylum Streptophyta; class Pinopsida; order Cupressales; family Cupressaceae; genus Sequoia; species Sequoia sempervirens. The sequence goes on from VDFB02271358.1 coordinate 463,356,066, forward strand.
TACAACAAAGGGCTCTGGAATCAAAAGTCATTGCTCTCCAAGCTCTTGAAATAAACTCTTTCCCTTTGCTTGTTGATCATATGATGATAGGTCTATCACTTGTTTGTGCTGCACTCGAGGACTACTTCTACTGCTCTTTCTAGTAAAATTAAGTTCTTGGTGAAGTTTTAACTATTACAATAAGAAGTAAAGACATTAATATATAGAAATTACATTATTAAAAATGATATATTTAAAAAAAAATCACTTACGGCCGACTCATGATCACTCTCCATGAGGGAAATATTCTCACACTGATGTTGAGGCATGCTCAAGCCCTGTATAAACCATCCAAATAGAAATTAGACTATGAATCAATAATTTGGTTTGATTTTTCACTAGAACTAACATCTATAACAACGAATGTAAATTGAAATTTAGTAATTTTCCTCATGCCTCCCCTATCAGAGCCATCGAGGATTGTATAGCGGATGAAAAACTGATATCCATTGCCCTCGTAGTATTTGGAGGTGTTTCCACAAACAACATCTGAAAATAAAACAAAAATTATTCAATTGCAAAAAGTTACAATAGCAATCCATGTCATGACTTATAATGTATGAGATCTAATGAACAAAATTTTGAGTACTTATTAAACTATATATTTCTTATTATCATGCTTACTATTTTTCCTATCCATATCTTGTTCGAAAGGCTATGTTTTTAGGCTTTTACCCATAGCAACAAGCGACTAAATCATTTGATTAAATGCTTTAATAAACATGTAAGATAACTATGGTGGCATAGAGAAGGTAGTGAACTATTTGAAAAAATGCCTCAAAAGAGATGGGGTCTCATGGTGATGGAATGCCATTACAAACAAATGCACGTCATGGCATTCCATCACCATAAGAACACATTTATTTTAGGCATTTTTCAAAAAGTTCATTGCCTTCTCTATGGTATTATTGCTTACTATTAAATGCTTTGATAGATATTTTTCCAAGCATCTATAGTTTGTTGGAAAACACCTATTGTAGGCTTTAAGCCATAGCAGGAAGGAAGTGAGTAGTTTGATAAAATGCTTTGGTGCACATGTATGAAAAATGTGGTATCATAGAAAAGGTGGTGAGAATTTTGAAGAAATTCCTCGAAGAATCCATTCCATCACCATGAGACCACATTTCTTCGAGGCATTTTTTCAAACTACTAACTTCCTTTTCTGTGCTATTGCTTACTATTATGGTTTCATAGATTTTTCCCAAGCATCCATAATTTGCCATGTAGGTGCACCTTTGCAAGCACATGCCTCCATGTGAAGAAATTGCATCACTGCTTATGTTGAATTTATAAACAACTATATTGTAGTTGAAATTTTTTCATCTATCAACATCTAGTTATTAGTTATGGAATGTGAAGAAATGCTTTGAGTTTGAATGATGTGCAATGCAACGTAACCAATGATATGAATATAAACTACACAAATCTATTAAGTACAATTCATTAGTTAAACTCTTTATTCTATTACCTACATGTAGGTTTGAGTAAATCCACTGGCACTGGGAGGTGCTCCCTCAAAACCTCCAATATTACCCTATTCAACATCCAAAATCACATATTAAAATACCATTCGTAAAACAATGCTATTAACATGTAATAAATTTATAATTGTTTACTAGTTACATACCCCGCCGATAGGTGTACTACAAAAATAAGTAGGTGGAGGGCCGGTGTATCCAGTCTCAACACAATGACCCTATAATTTTATTAAAATCATAAAACTAAATTAGTTAATCTTGCATTTCCAAATCAAAATTTAATAAATTAAATTCAATGAACATGCTAAATTTTACCTGAGTATCAATGCCATACACATCATGCAAAATTTCAGCCTCCCTCTCCATCTCCGTAGTTGCATATGGATCCTGTGTAGCAGCCTCTTGAGTGTCGATGGGGTCATATGAACAAGTCGCCCCGCAAGATTGACACACATGGGTTCGGATGCCACCACTCAAAGAATCCCATGGATGGTGCTATAGAATAGGGCTAGTATGATGGATGACACTCTGGGTCAAAGTGTTGATCACCTACAATGTCTCTACACCAACACTCTCCTTTGTGATGATAGGCATCACAACGTGCTCACGAGGTAGCCTAGCGAGAGCTCATCTCCCTTGCTGCATAAGATTCGACTGTGCACTAGGCCTATCCTGAGCTGACCCCCCACCTCTCCCCTGGAAGTCTCTCATATAAAAATAGTTTGGCATTTTGTTCAATATGAACTCACTATATAGTTTCCTAAGAAAATACTGGGCGACTTCACAATTGTTGTAGGGTTGGTCATCAAATACCATGAACCACCTATCATAAAAATGGTTCCTAATCTCTTGGTGGTGGCACCAATGAATAGGAAACCTCTTCACATTGAGGCTAAGATTTTGATTTGTGCTTGGGTCAGTGAATAATGAGCACAAATCACCTTTTTTAATTTTCAAATCCTTTACTTGTTTATATGATAGTTTATCCAATAATATTCCCTAGCTGCCTGCCTCCTATCTTGCCATCCAATTATTTGTTTGCTAATTGAATCTACATTTTTTAACATATCTTTCAATGAATTTGCGAGGGTCATTCTTTCTATGGTTCAACCATTTGGATCACTCAACCTACTAATAAAATCCTCAATTTCTTTTTTGTTGTTCTCAATCTCACTCATTAAATTTTGTTGAGTGCCAGGAGGGTGTTGAGTGATTGGTGGAGGTTGTTGTTGAGGTTGATTTTCTTGTTGAGGATTTTGTTCTTCAGGATTTGGTTGCTCTTCTTGTTGAGGATTTTGTGGGTTTGTAGGTTCATTTGCATCTCCTACAAATTCAAAAAAAAAATATATCAAATATAACCTAAAACTAAGAAATTCATACAAACAACAAACAATACTTACCTCTCCCACCTTTTCGTCATCATGGCACCATCCTTGCAAAGAAATAGAAACTCTTATTGAGGATTTATGCCCAATACCTCCTCCTAGAATGCAAGCGCAAAAGTTGGGAGTTTTGGCCATGGGCAGAAGAAGAAAATAGTCGAAGTGAAAATGAAGACTTTCACTTTTTTTTTTTGCTTTTAATGTGCAATAACGCGAGTGCGTTATAACGTGCTCGCGTTATGATTTTTTTAATTTTTTTTAGAAAGTGGCCACACAATTTCTACCCAACTTCATCCACCCTCCCAACAATATGGATGTATTAATGAGGAAACTCAACTTGTTTTCATTGGCCTCAGGGGTGAAAATTACCAACTCTAAATCCATTATGTTGGCTTGGAAGGAGGTCCCTCCTAACTGGCTAAAAGAATACAAATTACAGTGGGGAGGCCCTGACATGCAAGTAAGGAATTTGGGTATACCCTTTGTGGTTTGCCCAAATCTCAAGGAAATGTGGAATTGGATTGCATCTAAAATTGAAAGGAAACTTGACAAATGGAACAGGCAATATCTATCCTTAGCAGGAAGGATGCAAGTTTTCCAAAAAATTCTATCTTCCTATACTATCTACTTTGCCTCAGTCTAGTTTTTTTGCAGTTACCAAATAAATGAGATCCAAAAAAGGATAAGAGGGTTCATGTGGTCTGATGGTAAAGGTGGGAGAAAGAAACATGTTGTAAGGTGGGACTGGTTCTTCATTGACAAAATGCAAGGGGGACTAGGATTAAAAGATTTGAGACAACAAGGGATTCCCCTTTCATCCAAATGAATTGTGAAAGTGTTAGTTGGAAATGAACTTTGGAAGGTCCTTGTCAGGAAAAACATACAAGATGCTATCCCAAAACAGGCAAAAACCTGGAGGAATTTTCCCCTATGGGTGATCCCACAATAGTGGTTTACAATTTTTGGCCAGACTAGACATTGAAATAAATTTTTTTAACTAAATATTCACATTTGGGCACCTATAGCAGCTAAACCGTGAGGAATTTGAAGATGATGCAAACTAGAGTTTCATGCCATTTTGTCTTTAGATTCTAAATATATACTTTTCAAAAATTTTGGAATTAGATTGCACTTCTTTTTCCATCTCCCTCGAAAACTTTTTTTTTTTTGAGAAAATAATAATTTTAAAAAGTGACTCTCACTGTATAATGCATAAATTTTTTTCCATGAAGGATAAAATTCTAATTCTTTCGAATTTAGATTTGTAACTCCGATATCTAGTACTTCCACTTGGTTAGTTTTTTATTGAATATTTTTTCTTTAATCAAGTTTCAAATTCAAACCAATTACAATTCAGACATAGTGCAACTGTATAATGCGTAACTTTTTTTGTATGTATTGAATTTTAAATTTTTTTTGTTGGATCAAGGACTTCAATATCTGGTGCACTCATATTTTTTAATTTTTTTTTGATAATATGCTATTTTTCCACATGTGCAAGAACAAAGCTTGATTTTCAGTGAAAAACCTATGTTTAATAAAACTAAAAAAACAAATACATAATAAAACCAAAACATATTAAAATTATAGTCGTTGGATAGCTTGTTTTGAGGACTACCTGATTCTAGTTGGGTTTGTGAAGTATCCTCCATTTCCATCCTCAACCCGAGCTTTGAAGTGTAAAACTCTGGACTTTCAAAGTGCTTGAGGGGGAGAATGAGCGAAAAGGGGTATTTGCTCGAATTGGGATTCGCTTGAACCCTGGTTTGAGTGAACCCCCTTTCCTTTTGCATTTTGTTAGTTTTTTTTGGGTGGGAAATGTGGGCCCAATATTTAATTTTTTTACTCGAACCTTCAAGTTCATTTGAACCCCTAAAACTATTTTTTTTTTGCATGGGGTCATTTTTTCTTGTTTTACTTCCTCCATCAAATTATAAACCACTATTGTGGCTTCACCCCTATGTGACATCCTCACTAGCAGTCAAACCATGAGTCTTGCTAGTTCCTTGGTTTTCAAGAGTCTTTAAGTGGCCAAAGAGCTCTCTAAGTATAATACCCAGTTCAAATCTCCTAATGTCACTTTTCCTAACTCTAGTTGATAGACTTACAGCTCCATTTGGTGGAATTTGTATCACAATGGTAAGCCACTTACTCTTCTTCAAGGTTTTTCTACTAGCCTTTGGAATAAAAAAGGTGGTAAGGTTTTCAGTAACATTCTTGCTGATGGTAATCTTAAAAATTTGGAGGCCTTGAGCATAGAGTTTGATCTTCTCACCTCCATGGAAAGGACGTACACCACTCTAGTGGAAGCATGTAAAAACTATCACTTCCCTACTAACACTAATAGGGTGATGGATGTTGGGAATGACCTTGTGTGGAAAGATGGTAGAAAACTCTTTGATCTCCAATCTAAGACAATTTACAAGGACTTAACTAGTAATGTTGTGCTTGATCATTGTAACCAATGTTGGAATATTGGTCTTAATGATAAAGCTCGGAAAAAAGCTCTCTTGGATGTTTGGAACAGTAGCATAGAGCCTAAAAAGGCTTTCTTTAAATGGTTAGTTTTACTTAAAAAATTTCCTTTCAAAGCTAACAAGAATGGCATTTATTTTTGCAGCATTTGTCAAACCCCAAAGTTTGTTACTCATATTTTGTTTGATTGTTTCTATACAAAGGAAATCTGGAAAAAAAAATTCCTCAACTTAAAAATCTAGGATAATGACAAAATTAGATGGAAAAGTGTTTTATTTTGTAATAATAAAATGGGTAAGGACTATTTTAAATTTCGGAATCTCTTGTCTATTGAAATTCTCTAGCACATTTGGAAAGCAAGAATCGAGGAAAATTTTAAGGGTTGCAGGAGGGTTCTTACTGAGTCACATAAGAGACTCGTGTTTCTCCATGTTGCCTTGTAGGTTTCCCTTCACATAGAGATATCACTTCCACAATTTCTAAGGCCTTGCTGGAGTGGCTCAACCATGATCACCAGGGAGAAAATTATGTGTGGCCATACACACAGGCTAGATAACAGAGGAGCATAAATCTTCTTGAATGCACTTTAGAAATTTCAAAGAGCCTTCAATGATGACACAAATGTGCAACATCTCCTTTACATCCTGATGGTACCTCTCAGCTTAGATGTGCAATGATGGCTTTTGTAAGCAGTTACAGTTTTTGGTTGATGGCATAACTCCAAGATACATGTTTTTGGTTATCCACAGTCAAAGCCTTTTCGGCTATAGGCAGTTCTTCTTGGCTATACATGTGTATGTTGTATATCTATAATTTGGTAATGTTAAAATTTGAAGCAATATATATATATATATAAGGGGGAAAGATAATGTTTATTATATTATAATGTGGGGTTAGTGCAGTAGTACAATTGTTCATCATTATGTATTTTTGTTGCCCAAACTATATCATATATATATATTCTAAGTAGGAAAAATAAGATCCAAATAAAAAGAAAGGGACTTTTAGTAAAATTATACAAATCAAGCCTCCCAAACTTATAAAATATATGAAAATCAAGAAAAAATGTTGTGTTGCTAGATTTAGATATTGTAAGTTGGATTTAAATAAAAAATCATAATTTATTAAGCAAGAACACATTAAGAAATATTTATACATATGTTGCCTAGAATAAATCATTTTCTAAATATATATTTTAAATTATTTTTTTTAAAAGATTCTTTTTATTGAAGAAAGAATTAGAAATATTATAATAAATTTCATAATAACGATGTTTCTTTTTTTTTAATTAAAACTCATTATTTCATGGCAATGAGAATCACATAGAGATATTTTATTTGAAGTGGTGCAAGAATGAAACATAGTAGCATAAGCCTCCAAAAGAAAGGGAAAAGGATGGTCAAAGGCCATCTCCATTAAACCATTGAAATAACCATTGAACCAAAATTTTATCCATTCTTTAGGGAAATTACTTTCTTTTAGTTCATAAAATAAGGAATGGATATTACTCTTAGGAGCATATTCAAACCTAATGAGAGATAGATATTTGTTTATTGATTCTCATCAAGGGAAGAATTCAAATAAAATTAAAATAAAGGAATTGCAATTGAAACATCTATTCTTAGGGATATAAAATATAAATGTGATAAATATGACACTGAAGAATATTTTATTGCTTAAAGGACAATGGGTGAGTAAAACTTTAGTACATAAATTTTTTCAAGTTGGTTATGAGTTTGTAATTACTTTTGATCAAGAATTTTTTAAAGATATAGAATATTCATGAGTTACATGGGTGATATCTAAAGTGTTGATAGAAAAATGAGATCATTTTGAAATAATTTGGCTTTATTTATATTGCTTGTACATCCTCTCACATTTTTATTTCTTGAGCTGATATTGTGGACACCAAAAAAGTAACCCTTCTATTTTTTATGTCTTTTCTAGGACCTCCTTGTGATTTTGGCTTAATATTGCCTTGATTTAATGTTGTATTAGGTCTTGGGCCCTAGAAGACTGAAAGAATTCAAGCGGTACCTTACTTAATTGTTGTAATGTTCACACTTTCACATTTTTCTAGGGTCTTGATATTAATATGTTTCACCTAAACAACCTCTTTTTATCACTTACCAAGCCTTGTTTCAAAGTGTTGTAACAATTTTTCATACTTTTCTAGGCTTTTCATCAATAATTGGACCCTTTCTTATGCCTTAATTGGCCCCATTTTATGTCTACATGCCTTATTTAAGTGTATTTTTGAGAATAAACCCAATAAACATCATTTAAAATATTTAATTTTTAACACCCACTTAAAATGCCTTCAGTGGGACCCATTCGCCATTATGGGACTCATACGCTACTACTAAGGGATGAGTTTGATTTGGCTCAAAAATCAAAATAAATTCAAATTTTGGTGGGTTTTTATTTTCTAAGACCTAAGGTCAGCCTGTGATGTAGTATCTTCAGGAATTAGGGCATAATTATGTATAAATATAAGGTTTTTCTATTCAATTTCACCCCCAATAATTCATTCATCATTCATTATCCATCTCAAGTTAAGCTAGCTAGGGTTAGGTATTTTCAAGACTTCACAAGATCAATTCTAAGGCATTCAAGGGTAGATTCTCCGTCTATTGTTGTAGAAATTCAAGACCCATCATCATGGAAAGTTTCTAATTGCATTATCATATGTTCATGCTTCATTATTTTATTTTCAGGTATGTGTAGGATCATCATGGAAAAAATAGGCCCTTAAGTGGCAATGAAAATTTAGAAAAATAAGAGTTAAGCAACTTGACATTAAAATTTGAATCAGTTATCTATATTATTTCAAAAATATGTAAGAATAGAATCTATAGCAAATTGAATGTAGTTTCTAAACTACTAGGTTTATTTTTAAAAAAAATCTATTTGGTGAAGTTTTGAAATTTCAATGCAGTAGCACTTAAATTTCAACGAAAAAATAAGAAGTTAGTGTCCATTTGACCACCCTAACCACATAAAATGATAATATTTTTTTATAAGATTTTAGATATAAGTAGAGGACTCATGTCTTGATGTGATGCATATTTTTTTGTAATTTTTTTCAAAGTAAAATAATTAATTATGAATTTTTTATTACAACTTAAAAAAATATAAAAACTCGTATGTCTGACCACCTTAACTTGGTCAAAACTTCATGGAATTCATTTTTTCTTTTTTTAATCCTATAGTATGCAAAGCATAGAATGTGACACATGCTTTAGATTCAAAAAATGTGATACCGTTTGAAAGCTATACATGTTTTTCAATCAACCTATCAATTAGGACTTTTGTTGTAATTCAAATAGAAAATGAATAATAATTATTTATTAAATTCAAAGTAAAGCATAACTTATATTGGTGAAAATCTAAGAATCTCTTTTAAAAACCATTTTTTTTTCATCAATTTTGGGTAAAAAAAAGTCGTCAACCACATACCTTACACATACCCATCATATTGCCACTTTTTGGCCCATCATGATCCTGCACATACCCTTTCATCATTTGGTTTAATCACCTGAAAGGGGTTTGACCAAGGAAAATCCCTATTCCTCTAACAATCAACACATTTTCCTCTCTTTAATGTGTGATTGTAGGTCTGCAAATTGAAGAAAAATGCCAAAATGATAAAGTTGCAAATGTTGTCAAAGTTGTCATGAAAAGTTGTCAAGACTCATGGAATCTTAGATATAGGGAAAAATATCCATCTAATGCATGAAATCAGTTGGAAAGTGCTTATTTCATCCATCTTCAGAGGCTTGCAAAGTTTCATTTTGAGATTCTGCCCTTGGGACACTTTTCAACAAAATGGGAATCATCCCCCAGTAGTGGTGGATGAGTCCCACTGTACCTAATTTTTAGATTTTTTTTTGCAGATTTAGATAACCATTTGGTTGAAACAAGCTCTAGTGTAGTTTTCCATATCTGAGACTGATCCACCTAGAATGGCAAATGAGTCTCACCAGGCACAAAATCAACATTTCTAGAACTTTAGAGCTATTTCTAGTCTTCAATACATTTCCAGGTGTACACTTTCTATTTCATAGTTTTTTGTTTTTCCTTATTTTCATTTCTAAGTCACTTTCTAGGTATTTTTGCATATCACAACATGTTTTCAAACATCTTGCATTTTCTTAGATTAGTAGTTAATCTTCTTTATCACTTTTCAGCCTTAAGAACAATCTCCTTTAACAAATTTCAATCTCTTTTGCATTGGAATCTCATGGATTTGTTCTTGAGTATGAACTTTATGAAATCGGATTCCTCTTCCTTCATTCCCCTTTCAGGTGTGGATAAAGGAATTTGTGCTTTCCATTTCCATAGTCCATATATATATATATAAGAATTGGCATGGTAGAATTATGAATTTCAATTATTGTAAATTGTATATCATGAAAAACTAAATATGGTTACAAGATTAACAAAATTAAACATTTTAAAAGATGTTTATAAAATTATTTCTATCAAGATCCATTCAAGGTTGAAAAGTAATTGTGAGTTAATCATCCACTACATGTAATTCATCATAAGGATTTATATGAACCAAATTATCCTTCACATTTTCATGTTAAATATCTCCTCACTTTTAATAATGCTTACAGTAGATGAACATGTATTCATTTCTTTCAAAGGAAAAATGATGTTTCTAAATATTTTGAATCATGTGAATTTTAGTTGAGGTCCCTAGGGTATAATGTCTATTTTTTTGTTCAAATCTTTATGCATTAGTTGAAAACTAGAGTAGCAAGACAATCACATGCTTAAGGAAAATAAATAGGGGTGAATTTTTTATTTATTAATTTGGATATATTTTTAAATTATTGTATAATGTGTAAAGAATACTCTCACACACCCCTTAATGAATTGGTGTGGCCAAGTAATGAATATATTTATTTTATAAATATTTTTTTATATTTTGCACTTTAAAAGTGTGCATGATGCCATTTGGAAATTTCTTGTTTCTTGTGTTTCATATATTTTAAGTAGAATATCCACTAAAGCTCTACAAATATAACCCTTGAAAACTATTAGAGGGTTAAAAATATCATATCAGTATTTGAAATTAGGTGTGTTTTAGACATACATATTGAATGAAATAGGAAAATTAGAAACCAAAATTCATAAGTTTTTAATTACTAGGATATAGTAAAAAATAGAATGCTTATAGGTTGTATGATTTGACAAAAAATATATTTATGAATATGTAGTGTAGAAAATTGTATAATTTTACAATTTTACAATATGTTTGGGTCCCTTAATTTATTGAACTTAATTAAGCTTTTAATTTTCTAAATTATGCATTGGGCAGGTGCATGAAGATGGGTAGCCAATTTGTGGCCAATTTACTTTTTCATCTCAAAATAGTGAAAACATGAGTGCATTATAGTAAAACCTGCTCGCATTATGGTTTAAATTTCAAAAAATGCATGCATTTTGAGTTAAAAAAATGTGCATTTTTTGAAATCAAAAAAATATTTCCAAAACGCAAGCGCGTTATAACGTGCTCGCATTTTGGTCTACATTGAATTTTCTTTCTTCTCCTTTTCTTGTCTCTTTCTTCTTGTTATCTTTTAGGGAAACATTTAATTTATTATACTTTAAGTTATATTTCATGTATATAGTTTCAGGATGTTTGAGAGTGGTTTCAGATCTCTAGGAGTTATAATGTAAATTCTAGATTTTGGAAGATCTCAAAAATTTCAAACTTAATCAAATTTCAGTAATCAGCATGTCAAATTTTAGTAATCAAGAGGTCAAATTTTAGTAATCAACAAGTTGTATCATCTTTCTCTCTCTATCTCACTCATTTTTTATCCCTTATTCTCTATACCTCTCTCTCACACTCTCTCCTTCCCTCTATACTTCCATATATCTAACCTATCTCTCCCCCTCCATCCCTCCCTCCTTCCCTCCTTCCCTCCTTCCCTCTCTAATTTTCTCTATATCCCCCTCTCTCTCTCTTCCTTCCTCCAACCCACCTTCCCTATATACTTAACTCTATCTAACCTATCCCTCTCTACCTATCTCTCTCCCTCCCTCCTCTCTCTATCTCTTCCTTCATCCCAAACACCTTCCCTCTCTACTTCTCTCTATCTAACCTATCCCTCTCTACCTATCCTCACCCTCCTCCCTCTCTCTCTCTCAATCTCTCCACCTTCCTCCTTCCCTCCTCTCTCTCATTCTCTTTATCACACTTCACTCTCCCTCTATCCCTCCTCCTCCCCTCTCTACTTATCTATATCTCTCTCCCTCCCTCCTCCCCCCTCTTTCTCTCTCCTTCCCTATATAATTCTCTCTACCTCTCCCTCCATCATTCCCTCTCACTCTCCCTCCCTCTCTCCCTCTCTCTTAATCTCCCAACCTTCCTCCTTCCATTTTTGTTTCTCTCTCTCACACACTCTCTCCCTCCCCAAAATATCTCTCTTTAGTTTGGGCTTTATGGTTTATGGTTTAGTGTTTAGGGTTTAGTATTTAGGTTTTAGGCTTTAGGTCCAACCCCCTCTCTCTCAGGTCTATCCCTCCTTCTATCCCTCCCAACCTCTCTCTCTTAGGTATATATATATCTCTCTCTCAAGTATATCTCTCACTCCCTCTATTTCTCTCTCTTAGGTCTCTCCCTCTTGGGTCTCTTCTCCCTCCCTCAGGTCTCTCCCTCCCACCCTAACGAGAGAACTCTCTCTCTCAAGCCTCTCCCTCCCACCCCCTTCCCCTCTTCTCAAGTATCTCCCTCCCACCATAACTAGAGAACACACACACACACTCTCTCTCTCTCTCTCTCTATCTCTCTCTAAGGTCACTC
>VDFB02271358.1:463369513-463498530 GCA_007258455.2 Sequoia sempervirens
GTCCAAGAAATGAGGTCTCCCAGTGATGTAAATCACCAGGAGACCCCATTTCTTAGACCCATTTTTTTAAATAGGCCAAGTGATGGAGAGGTAGTGGGAGGGAGATATAGAGATAGATAGAGGGAGTGAGAGAGAGTGGTAGGGATTTATTGAGAAAGAGGTACATAGAAAGAGGGAGAGGGTAGATAAAGACAATTAGAGGGGGTAGGAGAGAGGGAGGGAGAGAGAGGTGAGATTTATAGATAGAGAGAAAGGGATAGGGTTGAGGGATTAGGGTAGAGGACCTATAGGGTTGATGATTTAGGGTATTTGGTTGAGGGTATAGGGTTGAGAGATTAGAGTTGAGGGTAGAGGGTATTGGTTCTCTACCCTCAACCCAATACCCTCTACCCTCAAACCTAATCCTTCAACCCTTAAACCAAAGAAAATTCTCTACCCTAATCCCTAAACCCTAGGAGGGAGTGGGAGAGAGAGGGAGTGATGGAGAGGTAGTGGGTGGGAGATAGAGAGAGATAGATAGAGGGAGTGAGAGAGAGTTGTAGGGATTGATTGAGAAAGAGGTACACAGAAAGATGGAGAGAGGGTAGATAGAGACAATTAGAAAGGGTAGCAGAGAGGGAGGGAGAGAGAGGTGAGAAGTATAGATAGAGAAAGGGATAGGGATTGAGTGTATAGGGTTGAGGGATTAGGGTGGAGGGCCTATAGGGTTGATGATTTATGGTATTAGGTTGAGGGTATAGGGTTGAAGGATTAGGGTAGAGGGTAGAGGGTATTGGGTTGAGGGTAGAGGGTAGAAGGTTTAAGGGTTTAGGGTTAAAGGGTTTAGGGTTGAGGGTTTAGTGTTGAGGGTAGAGGGTTTTAGGTATAGGTTTGAGGGTATATGGTTGAAGGATTAGGTTGAGGGTCCAATGTATAGGGTAGAGGGTATAGAGGTTGAGGGTTAAGGGATTAAGGTTTGAGGGTTGAGATCTGAGGGTTGAGGGTTTAATGTATAAGGTAGAGGGTTTAAGGGTTTAGGGTTTAAAGGTTGAGGTTTGAGGGTTGAGGGTTTAAGGTTGAGGGTAGAGGATTGAGGTTATAGGGTTGAGGAATTAGGGTTGACAGTCCAATGTATAGGGTAGATGATATAGGGGTTGAGGGATTAGGGTTTAATGGTTGAGGGTTGAGGGTTTAAGGGTCGAGGGATTAAGGGTTTAGGGTTTAGGGTTTAGGGTAGAGGGTTTAGGGATTAGGGTATAGGTTTGAGGGTATATGGTTAAAGGATTAGGGTTGAGGGTACAATGTATAGGATAGAGGGTATAGGGGTTGAGGGATTAAGGGATGAGGGTTGATAATTGAGGGTTGAGGGTTTAAGGGTTTATGGTTTAAGGGTTGAGGGTTGATGGTTTAGGGTTGAGGGTAGAGGGTTGAGGGTATAGGGTTGAGGGATTAGGTTTGAGGGTTGAGAATTAAACCATAAACTCTACACCCTCAAATCTCATCCTTATACCCTATACCCTATACCCTAAACATTATCCCTGAACCCTTAATCCTATAATTAAATGCTAAACCATACATTAAACCTTGTGCCCTAAACCTTTGATGATACTTCAAATCCTAAATCTAACCCAAATGATAAAGAAATAGAAAAAGAGAAGGGTTTCAGAGAGATTTCTAAAATTAACACTAATCCTAGGATTAACAATGCAAATGACAAAATACTTGAAATGGACCAATCCCTAATAAACTAATTCCTGCTTGACCTAGATAAACCTAGAATATTCTCAGGCACGAAATATTTTCAGATCATGAACATTCATCCAAAACAACCCTATTGCAATTGAAATGAACAAACATTCACAACTGAACTAAGCACAATGAATATTAAAGTCCAGGCTAACTCTGTAAAGCAACTCACAATCAGCTAGTTGTAAAAAGTATGGACTAGGGATTGCTAAAAACACTTCAAGCATCAAACCATAAACACCATTGAATCATCTAACCCTACTTCTAACATATATCAAATAACCTTAAGCAATTTCAAAAGATAGAATCATAGGAACCATACTAAATAAAACTAACACAAGAAGGACACCAAATCACAATTCCTTTACTTGTATTAAATCATCCAAAGTAGAAAAAATTCCAATCTTTTGTTATAGCACTTGCTTGAAAATAAACTAACTACTAACTCCTTGCTCTAATGCTTAATTCTCTCCAATGTAAAACTATCTAGCCCTTAAAAATGAGGAAAAATTCCATATTTGTAAAAATCCCACAAGATATATCGACCCAATTAGGGTTACAATAACAAACGGCCACAACATGTCGGCCCAAGAAGTTCTATAACAAAATAAAATAGTATTAAATGCTTGAGACTCATCCAGGTTAGCCTCGGTTATTCAATGTGGTTCAGTCCAATGCATGTGAAAGATGAAGAGGGAATAATGGGGAAGCACAAATTTTGATGTGATATTGCATTAAATGCTTTCCCCTTTTTCCTTCTCTCACCCCTTTTTATCTTGTATTATCAAAAATACCTTCTCCAAGTCAGCCAAAGGTGGAAAAACCAACACCTTAATTCTCCTCTCAATGGATTTAATATCATCCCTTAATTGCTTAATGGTTTAATCCCAATCTATCCTTAGGGCTTGATATTTATCCATGACTGCAATATAAGTGGCTGCATCATCTAGTTGGTGCTCGGTAACTGGTCCATCACTCTACTTGATTCAACCTGCATCCAACAAGAAACCACGATAAATCCCATTTAAAATATCAACATCAAGGTTAGCCAACCATATACAATATCATTATAATTAATCAACCCAAGGCTATGATTAAAATCCCTTAAATTTAACATAAAGCACAATCATTAAGAAATTTGGGATTTTGAGCCCTCTGGGGAAATCAAGCCAGGGAGGAAATCTGAAAAATTCCCTACAAAGTGGATTTTAACAATGAAATATGGTTATCCAAAAACTAATCATCACAACATGAAGGAAAAGTATGTAACACCCTTTAAAATGATTCAAATCAATAATGAGATGCTAAACCCATAACATTGCATTCATTAACTTTCAAATCCTCCATGCTATGAGACTATTTTAGGAAAATCCGCCAAGGAAGGAAATCCATGAGATATGTGAAATTCTGGGCTTTACACACATCTGGGAAAATTAGGCGGCACAAAAGAAATCAAGAAATTCAGAGGGTGTGGGAATTCCGTGAAGGCCCCGAAATCTGAAAAACTAACGCATCTCACAATTTTTCCCAGAATAATCAATCAATCAATAATTTGAGGTCTTTGGGCTTGAATCTAATTTACTTTGAATCTCTCATCAGTTGTCCATTAGTTCTCAACATTCCCAAAGGAAAATTGGTAAAGATTGGTGATGCCCTAAATTTAACCATTGATTTCTTAAGCTTAAAACCCTAAAATTTTCCATTAACACAGGGGAGTTAGCTTAGATTTAGATTGCTTGTCTTATTAAACATAAAAAATGGGCCATTTGAAATAGGCTCAAGTGAGTTTCACCTACATGGAACCAAAATCACACATTTAAATTTCACTCATGGCCGACAATCAATCAAGCTTGAAAACCCTAAAATCAAATCAAGATGAAGCAATCATACACGCAGGGTCAAGTTTGAAGATGAAGTTAGCATTTCCAACTAAAAATATTAACCAAGCGGGTGCATCTTGTATACCTTCAGAAATTATGAAAACGTTTGCACAACCCTAGCTTTAAAATGCTCGATGCCAAACATGTAAAATCTAGACTCCACGCATACTCAAGATGCCAAAGAATCATTCACACTCAACAATCAAAAGTAAGTCAATGAATACATACCATTCATCAAGTGAACTCTATTATATTCAATGACTGGTAGCAAGATTTGACATCCTAGTAAATAGTAACAACAATGATCATGGCCAGGAAATTCACCACCAAATTCAAGAATCCATAAGTTCAAATGTCAAATGAAGCCAAGCACTCAAGATCAAACCCCTTAGATCAGTAGAGGACAAATGAAAAAACCTCAATGGAACAAGAATTTCCCACAATTGACTAAATACATGTTGTAGAAATCATACAATCAAGCATTAATGCCATTGACAAGACAACCCAAACCGAAACCCAGCAATTCAATGAGGTGCAAGAATTTCAAAAAAATCTGGTCGACACAAAATTGTGTGAAAGACCAGAATCTCTGGATTACAATGTAAGCTCCTCCTCATCGGGTTTTCAAGGAAATCATAGAATTCTACCAGAGGAGGAAAATCCTGAAATGAAAGGAAAACCCAGAAATAGCCCAAAACTTAAGATTTTCAACAAATAGCATATAGGGATCATTAGTGCAAGTAAGATAATAATTCAAGCACATTCCGAGGCAAGAAAATCCTCAAAACCAAAGGGCCAAAGAATCATACATCAGAGAAAAAAAAGGGGGTGCCTAATTTTAGTGAGGTGTGTGTGCAAAAACTACACAACAAATGGTGACTCCACTAGGAAATGCTCTAGAGCATTTCACTGACAAACTAGAATCAAGAACCCAGAATCTCTAGTTTCAGTCCTTGCATTAGGTCACCAATCTAGTAGAGCTTCAAGATTAAGAGACAGAAAAACCTTTCCTATACCAAGGTCAAAGTGTGTGCATATGTATTCATTTCCCTTTCCTCAGTTGCAACAGGGGCCAAATTTAGTCTCACTAAGTTACGTAAAGATTCTGACTACAAAAGCATCCTGGATAGAGCCTCGTTGCCAATCAGGCATCCATATCCTTGATGAGGTTATCATTTTGTTCCTCCCAAGTATAGCTCTACTGCCAGCCATGCATTCATAGCCCTGGTAGAGATACTTGGATACCCCTAATAAGTCGAATGCATTCTTTGATTTTCAATATTTTCTTTTTTCTTTCTTTTTGATATTTCTTTTCTTTTATTCTTATTTCAACCTGTGAACAATGAAGTTCACACTCAGGGCTGAGAACCATAGTGATGCTGAAGAAAAAATAATATTTTTCACCTACCAGACTTCATAAGGATCCTATGCTCCTTTTGAATTTTAAAGATCTGCCTAAAGATATGAGACCCAAATACATTGCAAATTTAACCTAGCCCACGATTCATCCACTCATAGCACCTAATACATGTGACACCAAATACAAGACTTTTACCAACTGAATCTAGAAGGATAATTGAATTTTTTAAAAGAAATACTCAGGACAATCCCAGATAATAGAATAATTTCCATGAAAATGCAACACGCCCAAAGAAAATAGGAAAACCCCAAAGCAAGAGCAGAGAAAAAACAAAGCAAACCAAAAGCAAACCAAAAGCAGCAAACAAAAAGGAAACCTAAGCTAACTATGTACAAGAAAAGAGCTATAGAAAACTTAGGATTGAAAATAATGCTTCAGTTATTTCCCATTGACAGGCAGTGAGATATCCTCTCCAATGAGAGTTTTCAAGCGAAAAGCATTATCTCCGAAAATCTTCGAAATCCGATAAGGGCCACACCAAAGTTTATCAAATTTACCATGCTCTCCCTTATGGTCATGGGCTTTATCCCAGTAGAGAAAAGGCTCAACCTTAAAAACCATCTTTTGACTACACCTTGATGTTTGGAAAATTTTTCAAGGGCTTCATCTCTTTTTTCTTCAAGGTGTAATAGTTCAGCAAGTCAGGCTTCTGGTTTATCCCCTTCATCATAATATTCATTCATGAACTATAGGGTGGGGATTTTTAACTGGATGGGAAACACAGGTTCTAGCCCATAAACAAGGTTGTAAGGGGAAGTTCCTATGGAAGCCTTATGTCTTGTACGATCTGCCCAAAGAGAAAACTGAAGCTGGGTGTGCTAGTCCTTAGGGATTCTTTCTAACAACTTATGAATGACTATCAGGAGATTCTTATTAGAGGACTCAGCCAGACCATTACCCTGGGGGTAGTAATTGGATGCAAATTTAATTATGATTCCATGATCAAAGGCCCAGTTGGATAATTTCAATGATGCAAATGCAGGACCATTATCACAAACTAAAGACAAATGACATCCAAAGCGATTGATAATACCTGATTTGATGAAATTGATTACTACTTCAGAAGTACATTGTTCACATCCAAGAGCCTCAGTCAATCTTGTTAAATAATCAGTAATAGTCAGAATATACCTATGACCTATAGAAGAAGGTGGATTGATTGGACCTATGAAATTGATTCCCCACTGTGTGAAAGGTTTTACCTCAAAAACTAGTTGAAGTGGGAGTGTTGCATGATTTTCTCTGGTGGCTGCAATTTGACACACATGAAAAGTTTTGATATGGTTGTGTGTGTCTTTGAACAATGTGGGCCAATAATAACCATCCCTCAAAATTTTATTTGTAGTGGAAGGTGCAGATCCATGGCCAATTCCATATCTATCATGAAATTCCATCATAACCCTTGCAACTTCTTGCTTTCCCAAGCATCTTAAGTAGACACCTTCATGATTCCATTTGTATAGAACAACCCCCTTCAACATGAAATTGTCACTCTTCAAGCACAATTCTCTTCTTTGTACAACATTAAGGTGATCTAGACATTGTTGATTCAAAAGATAGTAAATGATATCATCATACTAGTCCCCTGGAGAAACATCTTCAAGATTATAATGGTGGGCTACAAGGTCAGGACCCATTTATGCCATTGTTTTAGTAAGTCCTTTCCCTCTTACCAGCTTCATGGGATGAATCTCAATATCATAATCCTATAACATAGTCACCCACTTAGTTCTGCATGCTCCCAATTCATTTTGCATCAACAACAACTTGACTGCAAGATCTTACACTACTGCAAAGACCTTGTTCCTTAGAATATAATGTCTAAATTTCTTCACAAATCTAACTAAAGCATAGGATTTCTTCTCCACACTTGGGTACCTTATTTCTGCATCTTTCAGAGGTGCACTCATAAATTCTATGGGGTGTTCATTCCCTTGATCAAACTTTTGAGTCAACATTCCAGCGCAGGAGTGATCAGAAGAAAATGAATATATGTAAAATGACTTAGCATAATCGGGACTCACCAAGACCAGGGCTTCAACAATAGCCTTTTTTATTTCTACAAATGCTTCTTTTTCCTCTACATTCCATTCAACTTTGGCTTCCTGCTTTAACATGGCATTCAATGGCTTGACTATCTCAGCAAATCTAGTGATGAAATTTCTTATGAAGTTAATCTTACCAAAAAATGATTTCATTTATTTCTTGCTAGTAGGTGGCTAAATCTTGAGTATGGCTTCCACTCATTCAGGGTCAATAGAAATTATTTTCTCTAAAATAATGTGCCCTAGCAGTTTTCCCTCAGTAACCCCAAAGATACATTTCTCTGGGTTAAGAGAGATGTCCAACTCTCTACACCTTTGAAATACCTTGCATAAGTTAGCTATATGATCACCTTACCTTTTGGAGAAAATTTTCAGGTCGTCCATATAAATTATTATGCACTTACCAATTATGTCCTTAAAAGCAATGTCCATAGCCCTCTAGAATGTAGTCCCAACATTGATCAAACCGAATGGTATTCTCCTGTAAGAAAAAGTGCCCCACTTTGTGGTGAAGACAGTCTTATGCCTATCTTCATATTGTACAATAACTTGGTTATATCCATAGTAGCCATCTACAAAAGACATCATTTGAGACCCATTCACAATTTGAAGTACCTCATCCAATGAAGGAACATGGTAGTTATCTTTTTATGATGCTCTGTTAAGGTTCCTAAAATCCACACACAGTCTGATCTTTGCATTCTTCTTTCTCATAGGAACTAGATTTGCAACCCAGGTCGAATGCCTGACTGGAAATATGATCCTAGCAGAAAATAGCTTTTGCACTTCCTTTTGGATTATGGGCTTCAACAAGGCATTGATCGACCTTTGCCTCTGCCTGAAAGGTCTGGCTCGTGGCTTTAGAGGGATAGTATGAGTTATAATTGACATGTCATATGTCTTCAAGTCCTCATAACTCCATGCTATCACATCTTTATATGTATGCAATGCATCGTTGATTCCTTTTCTCTCCTCTTGAGTACACACTTTACCAATGTAGAAATTTTTGATATCATCTTGAGTCCCCATGTTGTATGTTTCACATTGTCCACTGATGGACTCCTTCTTAGCATCTTGCTTCTGATCTTTGACCTTATCCAAATCAAAAATCCTATCTAGCTATACCATTCCCTTTGGAATAGTATTAGTCTTCAAATTAATAACCCCTTCCAAATCCATATCTGCTTCTTGGGGCTCATCTTCATCAATGATCTGAGAAGTAAAGACATCTGAACTTGTAATAAAATCCAAAATATGCTTATCATCTTCAAATACCTGAAAGTTGGTCACATTGTTAGGCACTGAAGGTACTGGAGTCATCTCTATAGTAAACTTCTTCAATCCAGAGAGAGATAAAGGTTACAAGGTACTAGCCGCCTGAGCTAAGGAGTTTGTAGTTTTGTTCTTATTATGTGGTATCAACTAAATGTTGAAGGCATCAAATGCCTCAATAAGGTCCCATACTCTATTCCTATAATTGGTCATCCTTTTGTCATGGAATGAGTACTGCTTTCTAACTTGCTTGACCACTAACTTAGAATCCCCAAAGACTTGCAAAATTTTGACCTTTTTCCTTAATGCCATAAGCAACCAATGAATCAAAGCCTCATATTCTGCTACATTATTGGTACAATGAAACTGAAGTCTATGAGCAGCAAAGAAAGTCTTACCTCTCAGACTTATTAGCTCAAATCCTACCCCAGCTCCTTTCTTTGATTTAGATGCATCAAACCTTAAGGTCCAACAACTAGCAACTGCAAATTTCCTTACTGTATCCCTTGTACTATTTCTACTGGAAGGTTCCTCTGAAAAAATCACCTTCTTCCCTCTGGGATCCTCTTGAATATTCTGTATATTGATTTTGACTATTGGAGTGGGGTTGACACAATTTTGTACTTGTTCTACTACAGCTTGGCACAAGAAGCATTCCAATTCAGAGTGGGAGGCAGTATGAACTCTACACCAATTAGGCAAGAGTAATTCTCCAAAATTCATTCCTCTACCCAAATTAATTTGATCTTCAATGCACTTCTGGATGAATTCTTGGAAATTATCTAGCAAGTTGAGCTAGTTATCTTCAGGATCATCATCATTAATTGGTTCCACCAGGGCTCCAGTACTACTAGATTCTATCGTGAGGTCAATGGGTGTAGTATGCAACATAAGAATTTCTTCCACATCAAATTCTTGAAAAGGGGCTGCCAACACATAATTACCCATGCTCACCTTTGATATCAGTATTTCATTCAAAGTATTCTAATATTCCATGATCACATATTTCATCCTAGGCCCTGAATGGATATGTATCAACTGATCAATCCCACATGTGGCTTCCTTGGAAGGGAGTTCCAAACTAGATCAGGATTGAAACAGAGCCTCATGATGCACCAAGAAAATATAAGGATGCAGAGGATCACCAAAATCAAGGAGAGGAAGGATTCCAGGAAGGTGAGCTCTACTGTGTAGAGGAAAAAATAGAAAAGATATTGCAGTCTCCTTTGGTGACTTATGGAGACTCACCCATTAACCATGGGGAAGATAGACCTCTAGAGAGGGAGGAAGTGCCAATCAAGAATCCTTCTCCAGAACATGTAAAAAAGGAGCATAATGAAGAAAAGGGTAGGAATCCAGAGGGTGACAGGGAAGATAGGATTGAAGAGACTCTTGATAAGAAAAATCTAAATGAGGATTTCTCTAAGGGTCGATAGGATGAGGTTGAGCAAGGTAATTTGCAATCAGGATCCACTGTGCCTGCTTGGTTGGATAGAGAATTGAAGAGTAAAGAGATTGTAGTGGATGACACTCTCCCGAATTGGGATGACTTATTGGTGCTAGAAGGAGGGAATGAATAAGAAAGTTGGATCAATTTTTTCTACCATTTCTCCTGAAAGATTTAGAAGAACCAGATCTACTCCAGAAGAAGAGGAATTTCAAGAGTTGCAAGCTCCTACTAGGTCAAGAAGGACCAGAAGAAGAGGAGAATCATCATCCACCCAACCACTTCCATCATCTCCATCATCCTCATCTTCATCAAGTCCATCTTCATCTAATTCTAAAGCCATCCCCATTCAACAATCCCAACAAATCATAAATTAGCCATTACCACCTCCACCCCCACCAATGGCTTTCCTTGCTAACAATCTATCTCCCTTGACCTTTAATAATTACAATGTTATGCCAAAGAACCCTGAACAATTTTGTTCTAAGTTCCATGTTAATGATCCCAATAGGACCATAGAGGAACATATCAAGATTTTCCAGACTTTCCTTAGGGATAGAGCACTCAATCATGAGGATGTAGCATGCAGGCTCTTTCCTTATTCCCTAGGAGAAGATGCATTCTACAAGTGCAATCATTTTCCTACTGGGTCTATTCATAATTGGACTGAACTGGAGACTGTATTTATGCAAAATTTCTAGGACCTCCTATGAATCAAGTTCCACTCGTGGTCAGCTACCCCCAGCAAAATGTTAATCAACCCCTTCATCCATAGCCTCAAACTGGTTTCCCCACATATTTGCAGAATTTTGAGGTACTGAACTAGTCACTAAGTTTTGGTGTTGTAGTAGGATATCCTCAAAACAAATGGAAACCAGACTCCAATAATAATCCTGACAAAGAAAGGTTGGATGAACTGACTGAACAAGTGAAGAAGCTGAACATGGAGGTCACTTATATGAGAAGCCAAAACAGTCAACTCTAGGCTGCTCAAAGGAGTATGTAGTCCAATCATAATAGAGAAAATTAGGAATCTCAACAAGGACAACACTTTGATTGGGGACAACATCCTGAAAGAGGACATAATTATGACAAAGGATAGAATTATGATAAGGGACAATCTTCAGGCCAAAAAATTGATAAGGGGCAGGCTGGTGGATAAGGATTCGACAGAAGAAAACCACCCAGACAGAACAGGACTTGGAATACAAGGCCTAACAATGGGGGTGTTTCCACCCCATTGGATCAACCAGTTAATCAAGAGAAACCTACACATGGTGTATACCTGATTGAAGTTGCTTTATCAGGCTGGTGTAGGCTTCATAAGATGGGAAAACATTCTGAATTAGACTATCCTGAGTTCCATATAGTTGCTTCAATCTTTCAATATGAGGTGGAGAATAATATGAGTAACTAGGAATTGGTACCATCTACTCCTTATGACTCATCAGTGTTGGTGCTAAATCATGCTCCTTTTTTGTGGAGTGAGGAGAATGTTCCTGAAGAAGAATCAAGATAGTCTAAGGAGGAAGCATATCAGGTGTGCAATGGAGAACATATTACATAGTTGTTTAATGAAAATCTTGTGAATGATAATGGCACCATGGATGAGGAAGAAACTTATGTTGAAGAGGTGTAGACATTCCAACAGCCTATTAAGAAATATGACTTAAGAGATCTACCAAACATATGCCTGCAGGATGGAGGCCTGTTCACCACTTCTATTCTTCCTAACAACTTCATCACACCTCTAGATCCCAATGCCAACAACAATCCAACATATCCTCATGTTCCTAAACAATACTTTTCTCAAGATCAAGGATAAGTGGATCCATCAAAAGGAAGGACTACTGAAACAAGCAAAAACAAGGTGATAGAATGCCACTAAGAAGCTCCCACTGACCTGAGTATAGAGCAGCTAGCCATTATTGTTGCAGAAGAACTCAAGAAGTTAGAGGTAAGTCTCTCTTCATTTGAATTATTGAGATCCACAGCTATTAGAAATGCACTTTTAGGATCTTATAGTATGAGTTCGGTATCACACAATAGATCAGCAAGATAGTGGGCAAGCAGATGGATCCAAGTGTTGAAGGATCTTCTATCTCTGAGGCAGATAGAATCAAGATAGACATAAAGAGCAGGGTTCCTTAATCTAAATTGTCCTCCATTTTGTCTGAGGTTGGTGACACCAATGTAGGAAAATGGGAGTATGAGGAGTTCAAGGCTAGAATGGCACAAAGGGACCCCCTATTTTTGGCTAGAAGGTTAGTGGAATTAGGGTTGGCTCATGTGGCCGGTTTCCCTCCCACGGTCTAGTGTTATGAGCTGGTGTTAGAATGTTCTAAACATTATGACAAGGGTACTCAAAGGATGATTAGTCCTCAAGGTAGAATAATGTCTAACTTCTCCCCTCCTTCAATGGCATAAAATTTTGACATGCTTGATAGGTCCCATGTGGTGGCCTTTGATTTGGACATGGCTAAGAAGTATTATGAGGATGATACCAACAAGGCTCTACAGGTGATCATTTCTTGGTTGGAAAAACCTAAGCCCCACATCTCAAAATTGCCAAAACAATTATTTAGGGAAAAATTCAAGTTAGAATATTATGATGTAATTACACTCCTCAGCAGAGTAATGGGCTTGAAAAATGTAGGAGCCTTTGAGAGCTAGATGTTCTTCATTATAGTAAGGATGGATCAGAATATTGATTATCACTAGGTAGGCATCATAAGTGCCATGATACGTGATCAATTATGCAATGTGCTATAGACAAAGAGCTTTACTATGACCTCCTACTTAGTTTATGCACTTGCTAGGTTCCACCCATACAAAGGATTGGATACCAGAGGTGTCTTTGGGTAGGAAGTAATATATGAAGTCTATCCACAACTACACCTAGGTAGCTCAAGCTATAGGAGGGTGAATGATGCATTCACCATGTATATCACTAGGTTGCTTCAAGGTGCATAGCATGTTAGAATATTTGACAAGGCTAAGGAGTTGATCAAGAAGTATGGGGCTTGGTTTATATAGTTCCCCACTTTTTCTTACATAAGGATGGATGGTTTCTAGAGAGCCCCTTATAGACTTCCTAGGTATCCTACCGACCACCTCATACTCCTAGAAGTCACAAAGCAGATATGTGAATTTGATGCCATAGTCAAGAAAGAGAAGCATAAAACATGGTTTAGCAATGAATTTCCTGTCAGGATATGTAGTAATGAGGCTTGCTCTTCTATACATACAACACATTTTTCTGAGGAGGAGATGAGCACTTTGGGCCTATCTTTCCACTCCAAGAGGCCCAGGTTTGATAGAACTGGTGAACCCCAAAAGAAGGATAGTAGGGAATACAACCACAAGGATGACATAGAAGACTACTGGGCCAACTACAAAATTGAGTTTAAGATCAGAAAGAAGAAATTCTCTAGGCTGCCAGTCAATTTGATTAGATTGTACAATGTTAAAGTAATCCTAGATCAGATAGATGACAATGGAGATGTGATTTAGGGCCATGATTATGAAGCTATAAAGGATAAATCAGTTGGTGAAATAGACTGGCTAGAGGAGGAAAAGACATATCTGGAACAAGTCATGGCCCCAATGATTAAATAC
Source organism: Sequoia sempervirens (assembly GCA_007258455.2). Taxonomy (NCBI): domain Eukaryota; kingdom Viridiplantae; phylum Streptophyta; class Pinopsida; order Cupressales; family Cupressaceae; genus Sequoia; species Sequoia sempervirens. Next base: position 463,382,921 of record VDFB02271358.1, read on the forward strand.
ACAAAGTTATGGATTAAGCACAAGATTTGGGAACTGGAGAGTGAAGGTGTGCAATGTACCTATGACCTAATGGGAGACTTGGAGTCTCATTCTACCTCTAAAGATTCAATTGAGTAGGACCCTAAAGGTAAGGCTAAGGTGAGCTCTCCTTTCAAGATAAAGATTAAGGATGCTCAAGCAGAAGAAGGAGAGAAGCAAAGGAGACCTATTTCCAAGAAAAGAAAACATACTTCAAAGGAAAGGAAATATGCAAAGGAGGAACCTAAGGAAGAGGGAGATGAAGGTAGTGCTTTCATGCCTAAGAGAAGAAGAATAGTGAGATTGTCTCAAAATAATAAGGAATCTTCCAAGGAAGAGGATGAAATTGGCCCATTGGTAGTGAATGTGGAGAGTTCAAGAGAGAAGACATAGGTATACACAAGAAGGTCAAGACCTCCTTCTCCCAAGGATAGTGTTCCAAAGAAGGATGTTCCCTTAGCTGCTCTTAACACAGAACAACATGATGATGCCCTCCTTCTAGCACCAATCTGTTGATGGTGTTTTCTACACAACAACAACTTCAGACATAATATGAAATTCTATCTCTCTTGAAAGGTAAATCTCTATCAGCAAGCCTCAAGAGATAACCCCAAGGTCTCTAATGTTAGGTCTTGACAATGCATAAACAACTCATATAATATGTGAAAATTTTGGTAATCACAAAGGGACCTTACTACAAACAAATACTGAATCTTAAGTTTATCAAATTTTACAATACGATGATACTTTAAATCCTAAATCTAACCCAAATGATAAAGAAATAGCAAAATATAAGGGTTTCAGAGATATTTCTAAAATTAACACTAATCCTAGGACTAACAATGTAAATGACAAAATACTTGAAATGGACCAATCCCTCAAAAACTAATTCTTGCTTGACCTAGATAAACCTACAATCTTATAGAAATAGTGCAATCTTCTAAGGCACGAAAGATTTTCAGATCATGAACATTCATCCAAAACAACCCTATTGCAATTGAAATGAACAAACATTCACAATTGAACTAAGCACAATGAATATTAAAGTCCAAGCTAACTTTGTAAAGTAACTCACAATCAACCAACTACAAAATCTATGGACTAGGGGTTGCTAAAACACTTCAAGCATCAAACCATAAACACGATTGAATCATCTAATCATAGATCTAACATATATCAAATAACCTTAAGAAATTTCAAAACATAGAATCATAGGAACCATGCCAGATAAAACTAACACAAGAAGGACACCAAATCACAATGCCTTTACTTTCATTAAATCATCCAAAGTAGCAACAATTATAGTCTTCTGTTACAACACTTGCTTGAAAATAACCTAACTGCTAACTCCTTGCTCTAATGCTTAATTCGCTCTAATGTAAAACTATCTAGCCCTTAAAAATGAGGAAAAATGCCATATTTATAAAAACCCCACAAGATATGTTGGCCCAATTAGGATTACAATAATAAACAGCCACAACAAGTCAGCCCAAGAAGTTCTAGAACAAAATAAAATAGCATTAAATGCTTGAGACTCATCTAGGTCGACCTGGGTTCTCCAATGTGGTTCTGTCCAATGCATGAGAAAGATGAAGAGGGAATAATGGGGAAGCACAAATTTTGATGTGATATTGCATTAAATGCTTCCCCTTTGTCCTTGTCTCACCCCATTTTATCTTGTATTATCAAAAATACCTTCTCCAAGTTGGCCAAAGGTAGAACAACCAACACCTTAATTCTCCTCTCAATGGATTTAATATCATCCCTTAATTGCTTAATGGTTTTATCCCAATCTATTCTTAGGGCTTGATATTTATCCATTATTGCAATATAAGTGGCGGCATCATCTAGTTGGTGCTCGATAACTGGGCCATCACTCTACTTGATTCAGCCTGCATCCAACAAGAAACCACAATAAAACCCCTTTATAATATCAACATCGATGTTAGCCAACCATATACAATATCATTATAATCAATCAACCCAAGGCTATGATTAAAATCCCTTAAATTTAACATAAACTACAATCATTAAGAAATATGGGATTTTGAGCCATCCAGGGAAATCAAGCCAGGGAGGAAATCCGACAAATTCCCTACTAAGCGGATTTTAACGATAAAATATGGTTATCCAAAAATTAACCATCACAAGACAAAGGAAAAGCATGTAACACCATTTAAAATGATTCAAATCAAGCATGAGATGGTAAACCCATAACATTGCATTCATTAACTTTCAAATCCTCCATACTGTGAGCCTATTTTAGGAAAATCCACCCGAGAATAAAATCTGTGAGGCATGTAAAATTTCAGGCTTTACACACATCCGGGAAAACAAGGAGGCATAGAAGAAATTGGGAAATTCCGAGGGTGCAGGAATTCCATGAAGGCCTCAAAATCCTGAAAACTAATGCATCTCACGATTTCACCTAGAATAATCAATTGATCAAGAATTTGAGGTCTTTGGGCTCAAATCTAATTTACTTTGAATCTCTCATTAGTTTTCCAATAGTTCTCAACATTCCTAAAGGAAAATTTGTAAAGATTGGTGATGCCCTAAATTTAACCATCGATTTCTTAAGCTTAAAACCCTAAAATTTGCCATTAACATAGGGGAGTTAGCTTATATTTAGATTTCTTGTCTTATTAAACATAAAAATGGGTTGTTTGAAACAAACCTAAGTGAGTTTCACCTTCATGGAACTGAAATCACACATTTAAACTTCACTCATGGCCGATAATCAATCAAGCTAAAAAACCCTAAAATCAAATCAAGCTGAAGCAATCATACACACAGGGTCAAGTTCAAAGATGAAATTGGCATTGTAAAACTAAAAAGATTAACCAAGGGGGTGCATCTTCTAGATCTCCAAAAATTATGAAAACATTTGCACAACCCTAGCTTTAAAATGCTCGATGCCAAACATGTAAAATCCAGACTCCATGCATACTCAAGACGCCAAAGAATCATTCACACTCAACAATCAAAATTAAGGCAATGAATACATACCATTCATGAAGTGAACTCTATTATATTTAATCACTGGTAGCAATATCTGATGTCCTAGCAAATAGCAGCAAGAATGATCACGCCCAAGAAATTCACCACCAAATTCAAGAATCCATAAGTTCAAACGTCAAATGAAGCCAAGCACTCAAGATTAAACGCCTCAGATGAACAAAAGACAAATGAAAAAACCTCAATGGCACAAGAATTCCCCACAATTGACTAAATACATGCCGCATAAATCGTACAATCAAACATTAATGCCATTGACAAGATAACCCAAACTGAAACTCAGAAGTTCGACGAGGTGCAAGAATTTTGAAAAAAATTGGTTGACACAAAATTTGATGAAAGACCAGAATCTCTTGATTATAGCATAAGCTCCTCCTCATTGGGTTTTCAAGGAAACTGGAGAATTCCACCGAAGGAGGAAAATCCCAAAATCAAAGGAAAACCCATAAATAGCCCAAAACTTAAGATTTTCAACAAATAACATAAAGGGATCATCAGTGCAAGCAAGATAAAAATTCAAGCACATGCTAAAGCAAGAAAATCCTCAAAACCAAAAGGAAAAAGCATCAGACATTAGAGCAAAAAAAGGGGGTCCCTACTTTCAGTGGGGCATGTGTGCAAAAACTGCACAACATGATGGATTGGGGAGAGAGAGAGAGAGAGAGGTTGGGAGTAAAAGAGGAGATAAAGATAAGTAGAGAGGGAAGGAGAGGTAGAGAGACATGAGAGATAAAGAGTAGATAATGAAGGCCAAATGGAGGGAGAGGTATGGAGGGAGAGAGAGGGAAGTGGGAGAGAGGTGAGATAGAGAGTAGTAAAGAGAGTGTTGTAGGGAGTGATAGAGGGATATGTGGGTAAAGAGGGATAGGTGAGATAGTGAGAAGTAGAGAGATATTGAGATAGAGGGAAGGAGGGAGGGTGGGTGAGAGATGGGAGGAAGGGAGAGGTAAAGAGGGATAGGTGAGATAAAGATAAGTAGAGAGAATGGTGAAATATAGAGAGAGCTACAGAGAGGGAAAGAGAGAATGGTGAGATAGAGAGGAGAGAGTGAGAGAAAAAGAGGGTGAGGGAGGAATGAGAGAGAGTGTGAGAGAGAGGTAGAGGAAGGGAGAGGAGAGATAGAGAGTAGATAGGGGAAAAGGTAGGGAGGGAGACATCTAGTGAGAGAGAGAGGGCTAGGGGAGATAAATATAATTAGAGAAAGAAGGAGAGGTAGAGAGAGAAGTAGAGAGAGAATAAGGGAGGGACAGAAGCAAGATAGAGAGATGTAGAGAGAGTTGTAGGGAGTGATGAATGGAGAGGTAGGTAGAGAGGGATTAGGGAGATAGAGAGTAGAGAGGGAAGGAGAGGGAGATGTATGGAGGGAGAGAGAAGGAGGTGAGAGGGAGTTGAGATAACGAGCAATAGAAAGAGTGTGGCAGCGAGTGATGGAGGGATATACGGGTAGAGAGGGATAGGTGAGATAGAGGGAAGGTGGGAAAGAGAGGGGAGAAAGGGAGAGGTAAAGAGGGATAGGTGAGATAAAGATACATAGAGAGATAATGGTGATATATAGAGAAGTAGAGAGTTATAGAGAGGGAAAGAGAGAATGGTGAGAGAGAGAGAGAGAGATATTGAGGTAGAGGGAGGGAGAGGAGAGATAGAGAGTAGATAAGGGAAAAGGTAGGGAGGGAGACATCTAGTGAGAGAGAGAGGGCTAGGGGAGATAAAGATAATTAGAGAGGGAAGGAGAGGTAGAGAGAGATAAGTAGTGAGGGAATGAGGGAGGGAGGGAGGGAAGTGAGACAAAGAGGTGTAGAGAGAGTGTTAGGGAGTGATGGATGGAGCGGTAGGTAGAGATGGATTAGGGAGATAGAGAGTAGAGAGGGAAGGAGAGGGATAGGTATGGATGGAGAGAATGGGAGGTGAGATAGAGAGTAATAGAGAGAGAGAGTGGTAGGTTGTGATGGATGGAGAGCTAGGTAGAGAGGGAGAGGGGAGATATAGATGAGTAGAGAGGGAGGGAGAGACAGAGGGAGATGTAGTGAGGGAGAGAGAGGTGAGATAGAGAGAAATAGAGAGTGGTGGAAGGAGAGGTAGGTAGAGAGAGGGAGAGAGGAGATAAAGATAAGTAGAGAGGGAAGGAGAGGTAGAGAGAGAGGAGACATAAAGAGAAGTAGAGAGGGAATGGGGGAGGGAGGGAGAGGTAGGGAGGGAGAGAAAGGTGAGATAGAGAGGTGTAGAGAGAGAGTGGTAAGGTTTGATGGATGTAGAGGTAGGTAGAGAGAGGGATTGGGAGATAGAGAGTAGATAGGGAAGAAGAGAGGGAGAGAGAAGTATGGAGAGAGAGAGAGAGGGTGAGGTAGAGAGAAATAAAGAGAGTGCTAGGGAGGGAGGGCAGGGAGAGAGGCAGAGAATGAGAGAGAGAGGGAGGGAGATAGAGATAAGTAGAGAGGGAAGGAGGGAGAGAGAGAGTAGAGAAGTGAGGTAGGAAAATTAGAGGGAAAAGAGACAAAGATAGAGACAAAGAGATAGAGTTCTTGAGATCAAGAGAGAGAGAGTTAGATAAAGGGAGATAGAGTGAGAGAGAGGAGAGAAAAAAAAATGAGTGAGATAGAGAAGAAATGTTGATTACTGAAAGTTGACCTCCTGATTATGATTATTGACTAAGTCTGAAAGTTGTGAGATAGTCCAAAAACTAGAATTTGCATTATAAATCCTAGAGATCTGAAACTACTCTCAAAGATCCTAAAACTATATACATGAAATATAACTTAAAGTATAAGAAAGTAAATGTCCATATGTAAATGAAAACTTATACTTAAATGTTTATTTCATGTATATAGTTTCCTTGAAATATAACAAGAATAAAGAGACAAGAAAAAGAGAAGGAAAACATTTCAAAGTAGACCAAAATGTGAGTGCATTATAACGCGCTCACATTTTGTCAATGCATTCACAAAACACAAAAGCTATGTCAAAACTAAGATATAACGTGAGTGCATTATAATGTGCTCATGTTATAATGTGTGCATGTTATATCTTGCTTTGGGAATCCCCAAGCCTTGGGATTGGTATTTTCCTTGGAATACCAATCCAAAGGCTTGGAGAGCATTCCCAACAACTAGAGATGTGTTCTTGCAAATTCTGCAATATTTCACATAATCAGGTTTGTGCTCACTATCAGGATTGCATGTGGTTCATTGTCGAACAAATCGAACACTTGGGTAATGTTAAGTTCTCTCTTAGCTATCCAATGATGTAATTTTTTTCACTTTCTAACAATGTTAATCCTTTCATCCATAATTTCTTTTGTTTGTGTCTCTTTTTTAGCAAAAAGCAGTGTTTGGTGGTTTTTTTGTTATAAATTAACCGTTCATCAAAATTTCAAATAAATTACACTTTTAGAAACTATACTCCATTCTACAAATTTAAAAATAAAAATAAAAAAATATCAATTAGTTTCCAAAATTTGTAGGGTTAGCACGGCCAAAATTCTATTTTTCAAGAAGTGTCTACTTCGAAAATTAGTAAAAAATCAAATATTCATTAAAAAATTATCAGAAAAATCATGCATAAACTACATACTATTAGCTAACTTCTAATTATAGTGATCTCAAAAATACTAAAAAAAAATTCACTATGCTAGGGTCGTACAAGAGTTTCTATGTTATGTTTTTTTGAAAAAAAACACCAATTTTTGTGCGTCCCTCATTTGAACCACTTAATCTTAACCATTTTCAAAATAAATTATTATTTTATAAAGTAGACTTAGAGCACTTCGATCCTTGTTTTTGTTTCATCTCAAAATTTTGAGTGTAACTATCCTCAATTTCACGTCCAAGGTCAGTATTTCCTAATTTTAGAAAAAAAAAAAGTGGTCACTTAAGTCCCCTTTTTGGGAACCTTCTTTGTGCACTTACCCCATTCCAAATCCTTATTGTTACCATTTTCTGAAAGCGGAACTAACATTAAATAAATGCATTTAATAATTAAATTTCTTTAGATCATGCGTGTCCAAAATGTTTAGGCTAGGACCCATTCACCCATGGGTGAATGGGTCTCCTTTATGAGCCAAGACCTAAATAAATAAAAAAACTGTGGCATTTTAATGATCAAAATTAAAATTGTAAGTGTCAGATTTTGGAATATATTTTTTGGGAAATTGGATAAACACCTATAAATACATAGTCTTTTGATCATTTGAAATATAACACTTAAGGATAAATTTTTGTAAAAGAAAATATTATTGTTTAGAGAATTCAAGACCAACATTATTAATCATTTGTAGAAGCAAACAAGATCCTAACATCAAGTCAACATTTATGTGTATTCATGTTATCTTGTGAAGGCTAACAAGCGTTGTAGGTATTCATGCATTCAAGCATTCAATAAAATCACACAAGAAAGATCTGATTCCATTGAAGTGATTTGTATGACTTTAGTCCTTCAAGAAAGCCATTGAAGGGTGATGAGTTGTAGTAAATTATTCATTCATTATTTCCTTCCTTTCCATTAAGGTTTTTATCATTGACATTACCATTGTGAAAGTGGGAACACTATTCACAAGGTTTGATTGAGGCAAGCCCCTACATGCCAAAAAAAATTTCCTCTTTGTGTATGTGTCAATTATAGGTTGAAGGATTGAAGAGATCTTGATGAGAAATTTTGCATTATTGCATTTTTTTCAATCATTCTTATCAACCTATGGAAACTAAGTTGTAGAATTTATTTTCGACATTCTGATAAACTTGCATGTGGAAAATAGAAGCTCACATCCAACACTAGAGGACCTAGAAAATTGAGTAGGAACACTATAGAAAGACCCATTCACCATTGGCCGAATGAGTCCTTTTGGGAACATCAAAAACAAATTTTCTAAGTAGGTTTGTTGTCCTCTACACTTCCCAGATCCACTTGTAAATTGCTATTTTTGTCTGTTAGTTGTCATAAACTTGCATTTTATGAATTAGGGCATATAGGGTCATTAGTTTAATCATTCTAAAATATTTTCAATCAATTATAATCCCCTCTTATATGTAGATTCAAGTCTAGTGTAAGGAAAACTAGATGTGGAAAATAATTTTCCTAACGTCAATACCTCAGGAAAGAATGCAGTACTTTTAAATTTTCAATTATAGTCTGATTGAGATGCACTATGAGACAGATTACAGAAACAAAGTATTTAGACAAACACACATGAACACCAGTTATATGTGGGAAAACCCTTACGGGAGAAAAACCCACCACACCAAGAGAAATCACTTTGTATTATAGTAATCAAAGTTACATACAATTCCAGACTTATCTTTTTGGTGTCATTATACAACAGCATTCATCATGTACATTCTTCGAACAGAAAACTTTCAGTTTATAGCCTTTACAAATTTTTAATCCTTCACTGATACAGTTTGAATTCTTCACACTTCACTATTGATCGAATTACTATCCAACATCAAAACATCTGTAACTTCCAACTATATCCCTGGTGTTCCCTGACTGTCGAGCTCCCTCATAGAGTCGTCGCAACAAACAGACTCCCAACGGTTCCAATTTAGCTCTTCTAATTCATCCATGTGATGCCACATCAGAAGTCATACACATTCAATAGAATTCAAATTACATTGGCATCTCGGTGAGACACTGACAGTGTCTCGCCGATGCCACATTGACCTCTTACCGATGTCGCCAAGAGCCTCTGTAGTCACCAAGATATTATATCGAGCTCCAACAGATATACTGAGTCATCACGTAGTCTTTCTGACTTATCCCTTTCGCCAGAAGGTCATGGCAAAACACTAAGGTTACACCGAAGTTCCCATATCTACCGAGCACCCAACTGAAGTCGGCAAGACTTACTCCTATCGCCAAGAGTTCATAGTGATATTCATATGCTACTTCGAAGTGTTCACCTATCACCAAAACATTTGTCCATCGCCGAGAGAACTTACCGATTTATATATGTTTCACCGAAGACTAACTATCACCAAGAGTTACCCCGATAGCCATCGGCTATTGGCAAGACAAACGCTTATCGCTCAGACCTCATAACGAAGTCTAAGAGTTATATCGATAACTCCCAAGTAGTCCCTGTCAGCATAGGTTTCTTCTATCTCTAAGACCTTCCCCAATAGCTTTGAGTTATACCGAAGATAACACTTAAGTCTTCCCGATGAAACAAAACAAGCAAACACTGTCGACATAAAATTTGCTTTCACGGTGACATCTTACCGAGTGAATATAGGTTATTCCAAAGACCTCAATACATACTTTTTCGGTGAGAGATAAACACTTCGCTGAGACATCTCTCTGAATGTTGAAGCCACTCTGAAACTCTAGTTGCCAAGAGTTACGTCGATAAACAAATGAATGGCCTTTTGGCCAAAGCTCTCCTGAGCACTATGAGGTCATAGAGAATACACCAAGCTATAGCGATAGACTCCACAGTGGACCTTTCGGCAAGAAAATACCTAGGTCATAGTGACCTGTTCAGAATTTGATATAACAAACTGCTAGTCAGCCAGACAATCAAAATGTCACACCGACATTGCTCTAAAGGAGGTTTCAGCTTGTAATATTTGAGGCACATATTTCCAACAATCTCCCACTTGACGAAGATCATTCAGGCACCTCCAAAGCATGCAAAAAATTACTTTACTAAAAAACATGGGCACTAAGGCCCATTGAACTGACACACCACCTAAACTTGTCTATGCTCACCGGCTTCGTCAATGCATCTGTAACATTCTCTAGAGTATCAACTTTTTCCAAACTAACCTTTCCATCCTCAACCATATCTTGTATAAAGTGGTACTGCACATCAATATGTTTCATCCTGGCATGGAAAGTTGGATTCTTTGCCAGACAAATGGCACTCTGACTGTCACATAAGATTGTTATTTCCCCTGCATCAAAACCAATGTTAGAACACAAACGTTTCAACCATACAACTTCTTTACAAGCATGGGTAGCTGCCATGTATCTCACTCTATAGTGGACAAAGTGACTATAGCCTGCCGCTTGCTCATCCAACTCATTGCACCACCATTCAACATGAAAATGTATCCATTGGTGGATCTTCTACTGTCTGTAAGAGTTGTCGATGAACTCGAGCACCCAGGATCACCTGCAAAACCAAGATAAACCTTCCACACGAGAGCAACAAGAGATAAAATGCAGGAATATAGTGCAATAACAAAATGATGTTATTATCACACACTAAATGATACAATATGCCTCAACTCTCCCTTGAATTGATTGAGTTAATATGAACTCATGTAGACTAGATAGGAGCTAGATCTGAACTAGATAGGAGGGAGAGGAGTGCAAATGTAAGAGTTGTTGATGAACTCGAGCACCCAGGATCACCTGCAAAACCAAGATAAACCTTCCACACGAGAGCAGCAAGAGATAAAATGCAGGAATATAGTGCAATAACAAAATGATGTTATTATCACACACTAAATGATACAATATGCCTCAACTCTCCCTTGAATTGATTGAGTTAATATGAACTCATCTAGACTAGATAGGAGCTAGATCTGAACTAGATAGGAGGGAGAGGTGAGTGCAGAATATATAGTAGAATATGGGCAAATAATTCCAAGAGGGGTAATAACTCCCAAATAACCAAATTAGGTGGGAGTTATGCCTACTTGGAAAATGCCAAATAGGTGGCATAACCTACTCAAAAAGAGACAAATGAGTGGTTTTGTGAGGTGGCATATAAGGCCAAAAGAGGGTGTGAAACTCAACCACCCAAGTGTGAGTGGGAGCAACACATGTAATCGATGGATTATGCCACGTGTCCTCACATGAACCACATCTCCTATAACCTAAGGTATGCTTAATAATGTGTAGCAAAAATAATATTAAAAAACTACACTAACACCCCCCCTTAAGCATAGCTTAGGTGGGTAAAAGGATGAAAGAATGCAAAGATGCAAATATGGGTCCCGGCTACTAGGCCATGTTAGGTACCCATGTACAAAATACTCTCTCACAAATGGAGTAAAGGAGAAAACCCAATGGGACAAAACTCCTCCCAAAAGAGAGAAAAGAAAACAAGTTTCCCAACACAAGAAGAATCCCATGCAAGGAAGAAGTCCCCTCCAAAATAGAAAGGATAGGAAAGACCTTGTAGCCTTCCCCAAAGTAGTCAACTATGCCAATGGTTGAAGCTCGAAACTGAATGTAGAACATGGTCCACGATCGTCGAACAATGTTCCTCCCCTTAGGAAGAAACAAAACCAAAGGTGTATGAAGAATGTCTTCCCATTCCTGAAAGGAATATGAAGGAAGAATGATGAAAATGTATGAAGTCTCTGAACTCTGCTCAGGTGTCTCCATGTTGATGTCGAAAGATGTCACCATCAAATCAAGTGTTCTAGGCCACGCTATAGAAGATGAAAATCCAGAACCTAGTGGAGATGGATGTAGAACAAAATTTGAAGACAAAGATATCTCCTTTGAAGGCAAAGGTGCCTCCTCCAAATGTTGCTCAAAAGTATCCTCACTCATGTCAAAATGTGATGAATGATCATGTGGAGAATGAACAAAAGGATCCAAAGGTTCCTCCACAACTGAAGAAGAATCAACTTCATCAAAGAGAAGATGAATATCATGAATTGTGTCTCCCAAGTCTGAAATATGAGACTCTATGAACAAACCTGCAATGTCTGTCAAGTAGTCATCTGAAGTAGCTATATTATGAAGACAATGTGTATCTTGCTGCACTGAATCACAAGAAGCCATGAATGTAGCAACACAAGTATCTTCAGATGCAATAGTAAATGAGGATGTGATCTCAATAGGAGGAGGAGAAGCAGGAAGAGAAGTCTCTTTTTCAACTAGACATTCAAGATATTTATTATCCTCAAGCTCCTCTAAAGTATCATCATCATAGGGTATATTATCAGCATCATCAAGGGGAATTAAACAATCTGCAATAGGATCATCTGGGAATGGAGAGATATGATGGTCTCCAAAAATCTCCCAAATCTTGGTCCAAAGTGTGTGTGGGCACTCAATATGTGAGATCTCCACATAAATATCAACACCAATATATGTACCAATTAATCCTATAATGTGATCATTATTATTACCCCAAATTGATTGCTTCCAAGGTGTGTCTGGTTCAGGTATGAGCCCATAAAGGTATGGCAAGAGCTTAAGCCACCTGAGATGTGTCAGGATGCCATTCTTCCAAGACTCATAATTATCCTTATTCAACATTACCACAGAAGGATGAATAGAAAAACCCATGAAGAATCAACTACAAGATTACCCCCAAAAATTCACTCAATCATGACCCCCCCAGAAAAATATAATGGTGGCACTTTATAATTAGTGCATTTACAATTCTGGAGTTATTTTCCAGAGTTTTACACTGTCCAAAATTGGACCCAAATACTGAAAGTATAAAATAATCTCAAAATTAGAACCTCAAAATAGTACCAATGTATAGTTCTCAAAAAAATATCAACTTTCAAAAAAAGAATCACCTCGATCCAAGGTCATATGTGAAAGTTATAGCCATTTGAAGTTCCAAAAACGAGAACTGTCCTTCAGATTTGCTGATAAAACTGATTTTCTGGAAAATTTAGATCACTTGAGAAAAAATGGATCATACCACTGCAAAGCCTGTGAAATTATAACCCAAATAAAAAAAAAATTCTCTGAAAAAGGAGCTCGTATGACTGAATTATGACCCTCCAAAGATTGATTGCAAAATCAAAAATGCAATTGAAGAGGGGGTCTGCTGAAATGTTCCGATTTAATTTCTGCAAAATATGTAACCTGTATGCAGAAACTAGCAACGACCCAGATAGTTTTTTTTTGCTATGAACAAAACCCAGATGGCGGATTTTCTTCAAAATATACAAAAAATATGGATCTAGTGTAAAAAAAACTCCTTTAGCACCATAAAACGACCCCAACAACCAAAAAAACAGCATGAAAATGTAGAATCAGCTACTTAAGACAAGTAAAGGCATGCTGCAACCTGCAATACTGATTAAAAACTCACAAATCTCTCAAATTTGAGAAGGGGCTTAAAGATCTGACGCTCTGATACCATGTAAGAGTTGTTGATGAACTCGAGCACCCAGGATCACCTGCAAAACCAAGATAAACCTTCCACACGAGAGAAGCAAGAGATAAAATGCAGGAATATAGTGCAATAACAAAATGATGTTATTATCACACACTAAATGATACAATATGCCTCAACTCTCCCTTGAATTGATTGAGTTAATATGAACTCATGTAGACTAGATAGGAGCTAGATCTAAACTAGATAGGAGGGAGAGGTGAGTGCAGAATATATAGTAGAATATGGGCAAATAATTCAAGAGGGGTAATAACTCCCAAATAACCAAATTAGGTGGGAGTTATGCCTACTTGGAAAATGCCAAATAGGTGGCATAACCTACTCAAAAAGAGACAAATGAGTGGTTTTGTGAGGTGGCATATAAGGCCAAAAGAGGGTGTGAAACTCAACCACCCAAGTGTGAGTGGGAGCAACACATGTAATCGATGGATTATGCCACGTGTCCTCACATGAACCACATCTCCTATAACCTAAGGTATGCTTAATAATGTGTAGGAAAAATAATATTAAAAAACCTACACTAACACTGTCAATATCCCCTACCCAATTAGAATCTACATAACCACGAATGCTAAGAGTCCTCTGTGATTCAATCGAATTACCCTAGTAACACAATGCAAAATCCAAAGTTCCCTTCAAATACCTAAACATCCTCTTCACAACATCCCAATGTATTCTTCCTGGATTAGCCATAAATTGACTAAGTACTCCCACTGCTTGGGCAATGTCTGGTCTTGTACAGACCATTGCATACATGAGACTGCCTACAACACTAGCATAGGGCACACTGGTCATGTCCTCCATCTCAGTAGGAGATTTTGGACAGTCCTCAACAGATAGCTTCATTCCCTGTATTACTGAAACAACTAACTGTTTGCAATCATTCATACAAAATCTCTCTAGAACAATCTTTATATACTTACTCTAACTGAGCCAAAGCTTTCTATTATTCCTGTCCCTGGTTATCTCCATCCCCAGAATATACCTTGCTGCACTAAGATCCTTCATTTCGAGCTTAGTAGATAACTGAGACTTAAGATCAGAAATCATTAGCTTGCTATTTCCTATCAACAACATATCATCAACATAAAGAGCAATAACAAGCACTTGATCACTTTCAGCTTTATAGTATACACAGTGATCAAATTTTGATCTCACAAAGCCTAAAGATAATACATAGATATGAAATTTCTGGTACGACATTCTAGGTGACTGCTTTAACCCATACATAGACTTCTTTAATTTGCATACTAGTTTTTCTTTACCTTTCTCAACAAAGTGCTCAAGCTAGGACATATAGATTTATTCTTCAAGATCACCATGAAGAAATGTTGTCTTCACATCCATCTGTTCAACCTCTAAGTCATAAGCTATTGTAAGTGACAATAGAAATCTAATGGACGTCAGCTTTGCTACAGGAGAAAATATTTCCCCATAGTCAATTCCCTCTACCTGGGAATAACCCTTTGCAACCAGTCATGCTTTGTATTTTTCTACACTGCCATCCAGACCAATCTTTTTCTTAAATACCCATTTATAGCCCACATGTTTTCTTCCTTTAGGCTAGGGCACCAGACTCTAGGTTTCATTTTTATCTAATGACGCCATTTCTTCCTCCATGGCTTCCAACCAAGAATCTAAATCAGACATTTTAATTGCCTCCTTTACAGTCCTAGGCTCATCAGTGCTAGAAATCAAGGCATAGGCACAAGTAGAATCAATTAATGAGAACCCATACCTATCTGGTTGTTTCCTTTCTCAGGTTGACCTCCTCACTAGCTAAGGTAGAGGTTCATCTTCTTTAGAGCTTTCAGAACTGCTTGAGCTCTCCTTCGTTTCAGGTACGTTTTGAATCTTCAATTCCTCTTTCTCTGGTGTAGGAGGAATTACTACTACATCCTTACTATTTTTTGACTTTGTCTCTGACTGCAGATCGAAGGTGGAAGGTTTCAGCTGACGAAAGATTACACTTCTGTTGTATATAACCTTCTCTATAATAGGATTTCAAAGCTTGTATCCTTTAATGTTAGCACTATAGCCAATAAATATACACTTAATAACCTTGTTGTCCAACTTAGATCTTTTTACATCCGGCACATGTGCATATGCTTCACAACCAAAGAATCTAATATGTCTAAGAGAGGGCTTCTTAAAAGAGCAGAGTTTGGAGACTGATTAACTAAGTAACATGCAGTAGCAGTAGCTTCAGCCCATAACTTTTCTTCCAAACCAGCACTACTAAGCATACTTCGTGCCCTCTCCATCACTGTCCTATTGAACCTTTCTGCAACTCCATTCTGCTGTGGAGTGTAAGGTGTAGTCTTGTGTCTTTTGATTCCATGGTCTTTATAGTATCTTTCAAATTCATCAAAATAGAATTCACTACCATTATGAGTCCTTAAGCATTTTATTGTTTTACTAGTCTGATTTTCAACAAGATTTTTAAACTCCTTAAATCGATTGAGCACTTCTGATTTACTTTTCAAAATATATATAAATGTTCTTCTTGAGTACTCATTAATGAATGACACATAGTATCTTGATTTAGACAAAGAAGGAACATCCACTGGACCAAACACATCTGAATGAATATAGTCTAACAAACCAAAAGTTTTATGAGGACTGTCATAAAATGAAACACGATGCTGCTTTCCATATATACAGTGTTCACAGAATTCAAATTCCAGATTACAGTCTTCAAGTCCCTCAACCAAGTTTTTGTTCTTCAAGGTTTTTAAACCTTTTTCTCCTATGTGGCCTAACCTATGATGCCAAAGCATGGTCTTTTCTGCAGGAAGTTTTACTTCCGTAGAGTTTACATAATTAGGGATATTTCCCTCTTTACCTCTATGAGTAGCTTTCAGTGACTTCGAAGAGACACTGTTACAATGAACAACTTGTGCATCCAGCTTGTATAGGGTACCAATTCGAGCACCTCTAGCCAGCACCATTGAACCTCTAGTCATCTTACAACCACTTCTCAAGAACAAGACTTGTACTCTGATATCATTTAGCTTACTAATAGAAAGTAAATTTTGAGTTAGACCTGGTATGTGCATAACATCATTGATCCCCTTTATTCTGCCATCAGGGAATTGGATTCTGACTCTTCCACGGCCAACAATTTCCAAGGTTGAATCACTTGCCAAGTACACCTTTCCACCATCGTATTCTTCATACTTTGTAAACCATTCTCTATGAGATGTCATGTGGAACGATGCTCCAGAATCGATCAACCAGACATCATCTGATGCCTGAGTAGCCAAGGCTACAATGAAGGCATCACCATCACTATGAGAAGAACCATTATCGGAAGATCCTTTCTTCTTCTTTTTCTCCTCTTTACAATCCTTTCGAACATGACTAGGTTGCCCATAGTTCCAACATTTCACCTTGGACTTCTTGCCAGGAGACTTTGATCTTGTAATGCCCCGCCACGCAACCCTAGAGGAAGTTGCAATTCACTACTAAAGCACACCAATTTTTTTTTTGTACCAATAACATGTAAGATGAATACACATTGCCAACAACCTCTAAGGCCACAAGACAAAGATTACTTTAAAACCCAAACAACAATTAACATCAATTGAAACCAAAACATTAATCACTTACAGAATTAAGATTACACACATCCCATACAAGATAAATTACAACAAGGATAATAAATACCTCCAAATTCCAATTAACAACATTTAAACAATAAGATTACAACACTCATTCCTCGAATGAGGTAAATCCAAAAATCATGATTACAAATTACAAATTCCACCTCGATAACAAATGAGGGGTAATAAAATACAATAAGTATTGAGAGAACAAGGCATGAGAAGAAACCGATTCCCACGAGCTCTCCAACTAGAAATCACGACCACACGAACAAGAAGAAGGGCCAATGGATTAAGATGCATGCCACCTGACCACGTGGAACCCAAAGGTCCCACTCCCTCTGTGCTAGGAGATAGTAACAAGGATTTCCTAGAAAGACCATCTACCTCTAGTCACAGGCTAACACAAAAACTGAACTACAAACAAGAACATATACCACATCACTTAACATCATGGTTACAATGCTTCCAGAGTACAAAATTGAGTACAATCACTGTACAAAATAAACCAAGGGTACACCACCATATTGACTGCTGTCATAGGAGGAGTGTCATCACAAAGGTTGCATGGGATCTCTTGGCAAGTCTTCTTAGGTCCCGGCCCCCCTCTAGGGATATCCTAGAAACCTCAACCGACTCCCGGCCCCACATGCACACCAGAGCGGAATCGATTATCTCTCGTAAAGACAAGATAATGATCTTGCCATTCTAGGCCTTCCTGACTCATCTCAAGTCTTGTACAAGCCCTTGAGCCAATGAGCGAGGCTAAATTATCTTATTAATATTCAAGCTACTCTATCCCTAGTATAAGTTATTTTAATTTTCACTTAGTTAACTGACTCTCACACGAGTTATCCTGGAACCACTTTGGGCCCGGAACTCATTGAAAGCCACTCCCCTATTGACAACACATAACTCAACCACATGCCAAGGGTAGACAATGCACTAACACTTATCACAAATAACCAAACACCTCAACAGGTAACACATCACTACAGATGTACAAAACTGAAACCAAAGCATGCACTACCTAAGGCTAACATGAGGTTGACTAACATAATGATAACCCACATAACGAACTAAAAACAAGACTCAACCTTTAATCACAAGGTCACACAACCCGTACGAAGAACCATGTTTCCACTGATACAAGTCTCATGCTCTACCCAAGAAAGACAATAACCAATCACAAGGGCAACAATCATCATCTCAAAAAAACACAACTGGAAGACTTACATGATCAACAAGAAATGACTTAAAGTCAACAATCATATAATCACACATTCTTTAAATGTCTAAAGATGTAATTTTGACAAACAAACTTTTCTCATAACACGGAAACCAAAGTACATAACAAAGGTTGACTCACATATAACCACCCATACCAATAAATGAACCCATATTTGGAAGACTCTCAAAACATTCACTCTCATTCCACAACATCGAAGGCGAACAATTAAACACTGAAAACATTTCAGACAAATAGGTAAGCTAATGTTCGGATTTCCTAAATCCAGTCAAACACAGATTTCATGACTTGCATTTATCCAATCAATTGATCCCATTTCTTTTCACGACATTGAAATATTTAAAGAACATATCATTTACTCTAAATTTCATAACCATATTCATAATCAAAACACTTTAATAATCCAGCTATCTGGTTAAAATTTAAATCAACCGTTCTCTCTAAGTTTCATGATCACAAACTATAGATAAATCACTTGATTAATAAATCATTTAGGTTAATTAATAAGTTCATCCTTTACTCTCAGTTCCACAATCCTATTCTATAATTAAACATCTTGAAAAATAAACATTTAGATTAAATAATTCAGTCTTGATTTCAACTTAGCATTAAATAAATCAACTAAATCTTATCTCTACTTGAATTCAATTATATTCCAAAACGAATATACCTAATAGTGAGTTAAGCATGTTGACCACTTAAGGAGTTTAAACCAATAATTATATTTCGTTTCTCAATCACATATCTTAATAAAATCAACCCTTGAAGTACAATCATCTGATTATTTAAAATCTTTTTTTTTTTTTAATACATCATTTGACTATTAAAAAAATTCAACGTTCTAAATAATTCTTTTGAATACAGAATCTACTTTTGCTTTGATTATGTAACAATTTCCTCCTAAGATGATCTATATTTTAAATTTGTCTATTTAATTTCATTTTCCTCAGTTATCCATAATAATCAAAATCAAATTATAAATAAATCCAACATTTGACAATAAAGTCGTCTGATTTGAATAAGACATTCGTTAACTCTAAGTTTCACTAACATATTCAAACTCAAGATATTGTAATAAATAATATTTAAATTAAATCACTTAATCCATTTTGCAACATAGGATATTCAATCAACTAAAATCAATATTTCAAATAAAACATTAGATTTTCTAAACTCCACTCTTGCCTCTAATAGCATGACGATAATCATCTTAATACATTTGAATTATGATACCCCTTAGCGCATCTATTAAAATAAAGTACCAATGTGATATCCATACAATTAAATATAAAAACATATTATCATGGTTATTTACAAATAAATATTCAATGTACGTATATACCTTCATATATAAATATATTTGATTTAAACAACTATTATTTTAACAAATAATTAAAACACCCATTAATTAAAATATATCAAATAATTTATATATATATTTCAATTAATCATCTTTAAAATCCTTATGATTTAACATATATAATAATATATAATAATATATATATATATATATATATATATATAATTTTTTTTTAACTTATACTAAAATTCATTTAATTTAATATTTATTAAATATATTATATTTTATATAATATATAATATTAAATATTATATATAATATATAAAATATAATATAAATAATATATATAAAAAAATTAAATTCAAAATAGAAATCGAAATTGTTTTAAAACAAAGAAAGGGCCGAAGCCCTGGGCACACAACCTTGCCTCCCACCTGGCGGCGGTCGCTGTGTACAAAGCACACAACGCTGCCTCCCTGCGGGCGGCGGTGGCTATGTGTTCACACACAGCCCACCCCCCGCCGGGCGACAATGGTTGTGTGTTCGCACACAATGAATGCCTCCCACTGGGCAGCGGCCACGGTGGCGTTGGTGGTGGGGGTTGGTCTCCCCACCCCACATAAGATTACATTTAAATTTTGTTTTTATATAAATATTTTTTTTAATACACAAATTCCATTTCCCCCAATTCTGGTAAAAATCAAAATGAGAAATTTGAACAGGGGAAGAAAACAAGCATTTTCCTTTGAATTTAAATTGAGAAACAAACAATACATTTTGCAAAACTCAAACAAATTTACCCAAACAACAAAAGGGTTTAAAGATTTAATTTGAAGAGGAGTTTTCTTTTGGGTTTTCATTTCCAAATCTCAATCATATTGCAAGTTTTCAAAGAAATAACTCATGGGTTTTATTGGATTCAATCAACCTTTCAAAGATTTCTCACACAATCAACAAGATTTCCAAACATGCATTACAAAGATTAAACTATTTTGAAAATGAACACAACAAGAACAAAGAGGAACCTGGTTTCTTCCTCCAAAACTTGAAGCCTTCAAACATGGAGTTTTCCAATTCCTCCATTGAATCCATCCCAAGCAAAAGTCTCCACCTCCTTCACAAATCCAAGTAAAACCACCAACAAACTCTCCATCCAAGTTGAAAACCCCTCTCTCTCAAAATGAACAAAAATCCCCTAAAAATAGAGTTTCTCCCAAATTATTCACAAATTGAAATTGAAATTAAATTTCAATTTTCAAATTTAAAAAAAAAAACAAATATCTTTTACCAAAAAAGTCAACTATTTCCAAAAATATATTTTATACAAAGTCATTGCATTTTGAAACATTTGAACTTTAAATAACTTAAAATAAAATTCTATTTTCCAAATAGAATGTAATACCTTTTAATTTTATTTTAATTTAATTTTTTTTCTTTTCAATAAAAGAATTTAAAACTTTTAACACTTTTAATTTGAAAGAAATAACTTAATCAATTCACACAATTAATTTAATTAATCAATAAAATAAATCTAATCCAAGATTAGATTATTTTATTAATTAAATTAAATTAATTAATAAAGTAAATAACATTCCTAGCATTACAACCAATTACATTTAAGCCACATATTAACAACACAAGCCATTATAACTTGAATTTAATTAAAGACCAAGGTGATCTGGGCAACATGAAACAACCAAACCCGACTACAACCCGACGACACATGGTGACTAGGGTAACGACTTGACATAGAAAACCTAGCTACTATCTCCCAAATAATTTCCGTTGGTCAATGGACACGCTCAAACCTGGAAACCAGGTGGAGTCGATGTCATGTACCTGCCAACCTGCAACAAAGAGCATGTCGAACGTGCATATATACATAATATGATCAATCACACTGTGAAGAGGAAATCTCAGAATCGTAGGGCACTCGCAAGCGAGTGATACAATCCCATCCCCTTCACCAATACAATATCACTAACTGACGCATCTAACATCAATAACATGATCAACAACATAAAACATCGTTAAATCAAATATCTTCTAAGTTAATCCAAAATATGCCATAAGGGTAACATCAGGATAACATCACATCGAAATATAAAATCCACATTGTATAACAATTGCAATCAAAAGCAACCTAGTTCCAAAGTCAAAGCATAATTAGACACAATCATAACAGGGAAGAACAATGCCAATCAAAGAGCCAAAACGAAGGGGTGTTATAGATCTCCCCTCTGATTTCGATTTGGACTTCTTGTCCTTCTTCTTGCCTTTCTCCTTTGACCTTCCTCTGATAGCAAGAGCCTCCTTTGCCATCTCAGAAGATTTTCTTCTCATTTCTTCTGACAACAAAGAACCAACAATATCTTCCATTTTGAAACTAGATGTTGTACTCCCAATAGCCATCACTAGATGATCCCATGAGTCTGGAAAAGAACATAACATAAGCATACAACGATCTTCTTCAATCTTTACACCAACAAATGTTAATTGTGCGAGCAACATGTTAAATGCATTCAAATGATCAGCTACAGACCCTCCTTCCTGCATTCTCAAAGAGTAAAGTTTCTTTCTCAGGAACAGGTTATTCACCAAATATTTCCCCTGATAAATAGACGCCAGTCTCTTCCACAAGAGAGAAGTAGACTTTTCTTCATGCACATTGAGAAGAACTAAGTCTGCCAAACAAAGCCTTATTAGCCCCTTCACTTTCCTATCTGCAAGGTCCCATTCTTCTTGCTTCATGCCTGTAGGTTTAGTTCCAGACATAGCAAGCCAAAGGTCTTGATCTACTAAGAGATCCTCCATCTTGAGTTTCCACAATTCAAAGTTACTGCCATTGAATTTCTCTATTTCAATCTTCCCAGATAAACTAGACATCTTAATCTATAAATAGAAATAACAATCTCTACAAAACTCCCACTGAATAGTATTGACACAAAAAACCCAATGTACCCCCAAGGATAACACAACTGGCCAAGCTCTGATACCACTTGTAAGGAAAACTAGATGTGGAAAACAATTTTCCTAACGTCAATACCTCAAGAAAGAATGCATAAGTACTTTTAAATTTTCAATTACAGAAACAAAGTATTTAGACAAACACACATGAACACCAGATATATGTGGGAAAACCCTTACGGGAGAAAAACCCACCACACCAGAAATCACTTTGTATTACAGTAATCAAAGCTACATAAAATTCTAGACTTATCTTTCTGGTGTCATTATACAGCAGCATTCATCATGTACATTCTTCAAACAAAAAACTTTCAGGTTACAGCCTTTACAATTTTTTAATCCTTCACTGATAAATTTTGAATTCTTCACACTTCACTATTGATCGAATTACTATCCAACATCAAAACATCTGTAACTTCCAACTATATCCCTAGCATTCCCTGACTGTCGAGCTCCCTCAAAGAACCGTCGCAACGAACAAACTCCCAACGGTTCCAATTCCGCTCTTCTAATTCGTCCACGTGATGCCACATTAGAAGTCATACACAGTCAACAGAATTCGAATTACATTGGCATCTCGGTGAGACACTAATAGTGTCTTACCGATGTCTCCAAGAGCCTCTGTAGTCGCCAAGATATTATATCGAGCTCCAACAGATATACCGAGTCATCACATAGTCGTTTTGACTTATCCCTTTCGCCAGAAGGTCATGGCTAAACACTAAGGTTACACCGAAGTTCCCATATCTACCGAGCACCCAACGGAAGTCGGCAAGACTTACTCCTATCGCCAAGAGTTCATAGCGATATTCATATGCTACTCTGAAGTGTTCACCTGTCACCAAAACATTTGTCCATTGCCGAGAGAACTTACTGATTTATATATGTTTCACCAAAGACTGACTGTCACCAAGAGTTACCCCAATAGCCATCAGCTATCGGCAAGACAAACGCTTATTGCTCAGACCTCATAACGAAGTCTAAGAGTTATATCGATAACTCCGAAGTAGTCCCTGTCGGCATAGTTTTCTTCTATCGCTAACACCTTCCCCGATAGCTTTGAGTTATACCGAAGATAACACTTAAGTCTTCCCGATGAAACAAAACAAGAAAACACTGTCGACATAACATTTTCTTTTGCGGTGACATCTTACTGAGTGAATATAGGTTATTCCGAAGACCTCAATACATACTCTGTCGGTGAGAGATAAATAATTTGCTAAGACATCTCTCCGAATGTTGAAGCCACTCTGAAACTCCAGTCGCGAAGAGTTACGCCGATAAACGAATGAATGGCCTTTCGGGCCAAAGCTCTCCCGAGCGCTATGAGGTCATAGCGAATACACCAAGCTATAGCGATAGACTCCATAGTGGACCTTTCGGCAAGACAATACCTAGGTCACAATGACCTATTCAGAATTTGATAAAACAAACTGCTAGTCGGCCAGACAATCAAAATGTCACACTGACATTGCTCTAAAGGAGGTTTCAGCTTGTAATTTTTGAGGCACATATTTCCAACATCTAGTTGGCTCACCATTAGGGTTGAAAGTCAATCTTTTCACCCTGTGATCTACATCCTAATAAAATTTGGAAAAAGGCTACCCTTTTGCATCCTAGGTTCTTTATAGTTAGGACCTAGGATCTCTTTTTCTTTGTTTCATTTCAGTGAACCTGACATGTTAACGCTATAAACTTTCTAAAATTTGAAGTTTTTCAAACCCTAAATCTAGGTTTTTCCTTATATTGCTTTTCATTTTTCATTTAGGGTTTCATATTTGCATCATAAATTTTTCGTCACATAATGTATTATATGTTGCATTAGAGTCATCTTTAGATCAAATTTACATTTAATTTGTATTCATTAAGTGGTTAAAATTTTGAAATTGTTCATTGCATGTAAAATGTATCTTTCATTTTAGCTCAAAAACAAGTAAAAAAATTACATAGTTTTGTTTCAAAAATTGCATCAAAATAATCATTTTCAGGTTGTGGCATCTTAAAATCATTTAATTATTGTATTTTAGATCTAAAATCTACATTAAATTTTTTTCAAAATATTTCACCTTTGTTTCACACTTACATCTTGCATTACCTTGTCCTAAATTGAGCAAAAGCTACAAAAACGATCACTGATTAACCTGTTTTTTGCTAGAGAAAGAAACATTAAACAAGGTAAAATAAAACTTCAAAATTTTAATTTTCATAACCTTGTATAGAGACCCATTTTCCCTTGGGTGTCTTTGTCCTTGTATAGGTGTCTCAGAAAACTTTTACACAACCTTTTGTCTATATATTATCAATCCATTTCTACTTGCAATTATCTGATTTGATATTCTAGGAAAATGTTATTGCATATGCAAGAAAGCTATCATTTTTCTTGATTGGTTACAAATTTTAAAAAATTGTTGCATTTCAGTACTGAAAATCATTAGATTTGTAGGACAATTTTTTACATTTTTTGAAGCATTACATAATTTGGGTAGAAGAGCTTTCATTTTTGTAATTCATAATCTTATGTTGTTAAAAAATATTGCTAAATTCATAGGGCAAGTAGAGGCATGTTTCCTTTTCAAGCATATGGTGTTCATAGGGTATCAAATGGCTTGTATGATTGTAATCTCCCTACTTATGAGCATAATCTAAGAAAAAGAAATGAAACCATTGACAAGCATGTTAGTTACCCTCTTAATGTCTCTTCCATTTGTGAGAATGTTATAGTGCAAGAGAATGTAATCATAGATAATCATGCCAATCATAGTTGTTCTTCTCCCAAAAGCCTCTCCTCCTTGTGAAGAAGGTACCTTAGTGTTATAAGACCTAATCATTGAGTGTCATGAGAATCTTGTTTGTACCTATTCTAATACTTCTACCATTTGGGAAGATATTATCGCACAAGAAGATGAAATCATTGACACATTCCTCAATATCACTTTTCCTAATCTTCATTCATCTCCCAATATCTCTCCTATTTGCAAGGATGTTTTGATACAAGAGGATGTAATCATTGGTAATCATGACAATCATAGTTGTTCTTCTCCCAGTACCTCTCCTATTTGTTAAAAAGGTATATTGGTGTTAGAAGATACAATCCTTGAGCATCATGAGAATCTTGTTTGTTTCTCTCCCCCTACCTCTCATACTTGGAAGATATTTTTGGGAATAAAGATGACAAGATGGATTGGTTAGATTAACATGTTAAGGTAACCTTATATCCCCCCTCGATAAAAGATCACCAACAAGAAGTAAAATATGTTGAGGTTATGAATGTACAATTGGCCATTAGATCTCCCTTGATTATTGGACCTACTAAAACTCCTTTTGAACCTCCTAAGTCACCTCCTAAGCCAATTGTCATTATAGGACTTCCTAACCCTCATGGCCATATCCTATGTTTTGCAGAACAACTTAATAGTAATCATGTGTTGCAACAACCAAATTATCATACAGTAGCTCAAACATATAATACTTGAAACAATAAGAAACCTAAATGAACTCCAACATCCATCCCATTTCCTTAGCCACCCACACCTAACATCCCCCATAAATAATTTTATCTTATTCAGAAACTCCGTAACACTCCTACTAAGATCTCCCTTTGGGATTTGATCCAATCATCACAAACTTACCATAGTTGCTTCAAAGTTCCTTAAAAAATTTATCATCCCTTCTAGTGCACAACCAGATGATGTGGAAACTTTGATTGAGAATATGAATTCACCTAATTTGGACATTTTCTTTCATCAAAATGAATTAGCTCCTTTGGAAACACAAAAACAAAATGATCCTTTGATGATAGTGGCTAGATCATTAATGAGTTTTGGATTAGGCATACTCTCATTGATAATGGTTTGAAGCTCAATGTTTGTAGTGTAAATATTTTGGATAAAATAGGAGTGAAAAAGACTAAATTTCAACCAAACTCTTTGTCTATCAATGGTTTTGATAATGTGGGAGAGAAATCTCTTAGTGTGATAACATTACCCATCAAGGTTGGTAAGGTTACATTATAAAATCTTACCCATGTCATGCCTCATGATCTTTCATATAATATTCTCTTGGGTAGACCATGGATTCATGAAATGAATGCAGTCCCTTCAATTTTACATCACCTACTGAAATACACTTACAACAAGAAGGTTTACACGATAAAAGGGTATGTGCAGGATCATGATGGGCCAAAAAGTGGCGATATGATGGGTATATGTAGGGTATGTGGCTGACGACCTTTTTTTAACCCAAATTTGATGAAACAAAAAGGGTTTTTAAAGGATATTCGCAGCTTTCCGCCAATATAAATTATGCTTTACTTTGAATTTAATAAATAATTATTATTCATTTTCTATTTGAATTACGACTAAAGTCCTTATTGATAGGTTGATTGAAAAACATATATAGCTTTCAAACGGTATCACATTTTTTAAATCCGAAACATGCGTCACATTCTATGCTTCGCATACTATAGGGTTAAAAAAAAAAATTAATTTCATGAAGTTTTGACCAAGTTAAGGTGGTTAGACATACAAGTTTTTTATATTTATTAAAACTTGTAATAAAAAAATCATAATTAATTATTTACTTGGAAAAAAATTACAAAAAAATATGCATCACATCGGGACATGAGTCCTCTACTTATATCTAAAATTTTATAAAAAAATATTATCATTTTATTGTGGTTAGGGTGGTAAGACAAACACCTACTTATTTTTTCAGTGAAATTTAAGTACTACTGCATTGAAATTTCAAATTTTCACCAAATAGCTCCTTTTAAAAAAAAATAAACCTAGTAGTTTAGAAACTACATTAAATTTTCCACATATTCTATTCTTAAATATTTTTAAAATAATATAGATAAATTATTCAAATTTTCACGTGAAGTTGCCTAACACTGATTTTTCTAAATTTTTTGCCACTTAAGGGCCTGTTTTTTCCATGATGATGCTGTACATACCCAAAAGCTAATCCAAAATTGAAGAATTGTTTACAAATAAAAATAGGAATGAAGAATATTGTTAGAACATTGAAACAACTACAAAAGTGGAACCTTTACAATTTGAGGATAAGGATAAGTGTCTTGCATCACTGACTAAGTTGTTAGACAATGATTTGGGTTCATTAGGTTTTATACCTACATTCATGGGAGAATACAAGATCACACACAAATCAGAAAATAGAGAAAGAAGCAACAATCGCATCAACACAATCTACCATGGATTCATCAAAAAAATCTCATTCCACAAATTTTAGCAAAGAGGAGGAAAGCACAAGTTATACATCCACTTATGATGAAGATGATCATGAAAACCACCTTCCTCGAAATAAATGAAATCACTTTATGGAAGAGGTTATGAGATTTTGAAACAAATTCGCTATAATGAAAAAGGGTGTGATATAAGAGAACAAGGTATTTGTGTCTCTATAGAGCCTAACACACAAGAAACAACAAGAGGTCTTGGTTATTGTGCTTCAATTAACAAATAGAATTAGTTGCTACTCCTTGCCATGTGGTAGTTGTAGTATCACAACATATTCACTACCATGCATGGGGATATTAACTTGGTTTTATGAATTCATATTTTATTTCACAAAGAGAAACATACCATGATCTAGTGGGCTCATCTTTTGTCCTTACACTTGGGGGGCAAGGAGTTAGGTAGCCTTTTCTTAGGTGTATTTATTATTGAGATCCCTATCTATCTCCTTAAAATGTTAGTGTAGCAAGTACACTAACATTTTTAAGTGGGGCATAGAGTCCCCAAATTATTGTTTGCATGTTCCCTTCTTAGTGATGATGACATACATCTCCTAGGAAGTGTGACCATATTAATAAAAGTGTGGCTTTCTCGATCTATGTAAAGTATATATTTTGTGGTAATGTTAGGCTTAATGTCCCATAAGAGTGTGACATTTCTTGACATATGACATTCCTCTTACTAGTAATGCTATGGTTTGAATTCCCTAAGGTGTGAATATTTTATTCCTCGACTACTCCTCTCTTGGTGGTGATGTCAAGTGCGATGTTCCCTAAGGTGTGACCTTCCATGAAATAAGAAAAACCCATTTTATTATTTTTTGTTTACCTTGTCATTTTATTCCATGAGTGTAGCATGATACAACTTGCTAGCCTTGTGAAGCAATTTTATTCCATGAGTTTCTAGCATAATGCAACTTGTTAGCCTTGTGAAGTAATTTTATTCCATGAATGTCTAGCATAATGCAACTTGTTAGCCTTGTGAAGAAATTTTATTCCACGAGTGTCTAGCATAATGAAACTTACTAACCTTGTGAGAAATGGTCATTTTTATGGGTACACACCTAGTGAATATCAGAATTCACTAGAACTTGTGTGTTTTTTATCTTGGCCTTGGAGCTCACCTAGTGAATATTAGACTTGACTAGCCATTGTGAGTATATTTTATGGATGCATAGCATAACATAACTTGTTATTCCATATTTTTTCTTTTTCTTTTTTTTCATTAGCTTTGACATTGAATGTTTGTGTACCTTGTATCGTTGCTACACATGTGTGTGTTCTTTTGTTCCTATGTTGGTTTTCCATGAGATCATAAATCTTGGGGGATTGATCACTCTCCTTGATCCTTTGTCATGTTATCTTTCCAATAGCTGTAAAATTGGACCTCCCTTGACATATATTTATCCACTTTAATGTGAGTTTGAGTGTAAGTTCATACTCTCACTAAAGTATGGGTAAATGTAGTGTAGAAACTTGTATATGTTTACAATTTCACATTATTTTTGGGTCCCTTAATTTATTAGACTTAATTAAGCTTATAATTTTCCAAATTATGCATTCCAAAGCCTTATTCTTACCATTTTCCAAAAGGGGAACTGACATTAAATAAATGCATTTCATAATTAAATTTCCTTGGATCATGTGTGTCTTGGAAGTTTAGGCCAGGACCCATTTGCCTATGGGTGAATGGCTCCCCTTTATGAGCCAGGACTTAATTTAAAATACATTTTGGTGGCATTTTAATGATCAAAATTCAAATTTTAAGTGTTGGATTTTGGAATCTAATTTTCAAGAAATTTGATAACCACCTATAAATACGTGGTCTTTTGATCATTTGAAATCTAACACTTAAGGAGAAATCTTTGAAAATAAAATATTATTGTCAAGAGCATTCAAGAGCAACATTATCAATCATTTCTATCAGCAATTAAGATCCTAACATCATGTTAGAGTTTATGTGTATTTATGTTGTCTTGTGAAAGCTAACAAGTATTGTAGGTCTTCATCCATTCAAGCATTTAAGAAAATCAAGCAAGCAAGATCCAATTGAACCCTTGAAGTGATGTGTATGACTTCATTCCTTCAAGAAAGACATTAAAGGGTGGTGAGTTGCAAAAAAATGTTCATTCATCATTTCCTTCCTTTCCATTAAGTTTTTTATCATTGGAATTACCATTGTGAAAGTGGGAACACTATTCATGGATTTTGACTGAGGAAAGCCCCTATATGGCACAACACTTTCCCTCTTTGTGTATGTGAAAATTACTAGTTCAAGAAGGACTAAAGAGATCTTGAAGAGCAATTTTACATTGTTGCATTTTTTAACATCATTCTTATCAACCTATGATAACTAAGTTGCAAAATTCTTTTCTAACATTCCAAAAAATTTATAGATGGAAAAGAAAAGCTCACATTTGACACCAGAGGACCAAGAAAATTGAGTAGGACCCCTGCACAAAGACCCATTTTCCATTGGGAGAATGAGTCCTTGGAGGTACATCAAAACCAATTTTTTTGAGAAAGTTTGTAGTCCTCTACAATTCCTATATCCACTTGAAAAAATTTGTTTCTATTTGTCAGTTATTGAGATTTTCTATTTTATGTATTAGGGAATATAGGATCATTAGTTTAATTATTCTAAAATATTTCCAATCCATTCTAATCCCCCATTAGATGTAGATTTGAGTCTGATTGGCTCACTGTTAGGATTGCAAGTTAAACTCTTAAACTTGTGATCTACATCCTATTGAAATTTGGAGAAATGCTACCATTTTGCATCCTAGGTTCTTTACACTTAGGGCCTAGGATCCCTTTTCTATATTTCAGAATATAGATGTAAAATTTGATAAAAGTTTATATATTTATCATTAGATATGTAAAGGGGCAGGAGACCTAGCTTGATTGGCTAAAGCATCCTGTTGCAGGCAAGAGGTCATGAGGTCTAGACTTCCCCCAAACCTGTTGTACCAAAGGGTGTGTCATGCCACCGTCGCTGGTCACGTGCATTTTTTTTACCAGAAGCGCTGTAATTTATAGGGGGTAGATACCTAACTAGTTCTTGCAGTCTAAAAACAATAAAAAAAATCATTAGATATGTAAAATTCAATAAGTTTTCACAAGAAAATATTATGTATAATGATTACAATGAGTTGTAAAATATTTTAAGCTTGAAAAAGGAATATCATAACACTAAAAATGAGACAAATGATGTTTGTAATGAAACCTTTTCATAGGTAGTAATGATGGAGAAGAACAATTTTCAACTAGATAAAAAACATAAAATATAAGATAAATATATTGACAAGGTTCCTAATTTCAAGGAAGGAATGAGAGTACACTAATGGATAAGTGCTATAGAGTAATGATCTAGTTTCATATGTATGAGCTAGAGGGAAAATATAATGGAATTAAGCTATAAAAATGGAATATTATGCACTAATAAACAATCAAAATTGATAACTTATGCCCCTTCCAAATGGAAAGAATATTAATGGCTATAAATGGATCTCTAAAATAAGATTTAAATCAAGTGGTGCTATAAAAAATAAAAATATATATTTTTTCTAAGGGCTTCAATAAAAAAAGGGCACTGATAGAGGATGACCTTTTTATAGATTAATAAAAATGAATAAAAATTTAATTTATTATTTATTTTTAGATACATAGTCTTTAGTAACATCTTCATTAAATAGATATGATTTTATCTTGAATGGAGATTGATATATAGAAATATACATACATTAAGCATCTAGTTTGTGGATCAAAAGGGTATGTGTAGGATCATGATGGGCCAAAAAGTGGCGATATGATGGGTATGTGTAGAGTATGTGGCTGACAATTTTTTTTAACCCAAAATTGATGAAACGAAAAGGGTTTTTAAAGGAGATTCTTAGCTTTCCACCAATATAAATTATGCTTTTCTTTGAATTTAATAAATAATTATTATTCATTTTCTATTTGAATTATGACTAAAGTCCTGATTGATAGGTTGATTGAAAAAAATCTATAGCTTTCAAATGGTATCACATTTTTTGAATCCGAAACATGCATCACATTATATGCTTCACATACTATAGGATTAAAAAAAAATGAATTTCATGAAGTTTTGACCAAGTTAAGGTGGTCAGACATACGAGTTTTTACATTTTTTTTAAGTTGTAATAAAAAATTCATAATTAATTATTTACTTGGAAAAAAATTATAAAAAAATATGCTTCACATCCAGAAATGAGTCCTCTACTAAAATATAAAATATTATAAAAAAATATTATCATTTTATTGTGGTTAGGGTGGTTAGATAGACACCTACTTATTTTTTCCCTGAAGTTTAAGTACTACTACATTGAAATTTCAAATTTTCACCAAATAGATTATTTTTTAAAAATAAAACTAATAGTTTAGAAACTACATTCAATTTCCTACATATTCTATTCTTACATATTTTTGAAATAATATAGATAACTTATTCAAATTTTTATGTCAAATTGCCTAACTCTGATTTTTCTGAATTTTTCACCATTTAAGGGCCTGTTTTTTCCATGATGATTATGCACATACCCAAAAGCATCTTAGTATTATATGGAGGTTGAACAATACACTTTATAGACTTAAACAAGTGTAAATAATTTGGAATGAGAAAATTGATATGTATTTATATCTTTATTAATTTATGTAAATAAAATATAAACCTTTATGTGAAGGGATTCCAAGGTGAGATTATTCTTATCATGGTTTATACATTTGATCTACTCATTACAAGACCACATATTGCACTCAATACTATGTGAAAATAAATTTAATATGACTAGCTTGGGAGATTTGAAATAATTCCTTAGTTTATAAGTTAGTAGGCTACATCATGGTTTGTTCATCAAATAGTCAAAATATGCATTAGATCTCTTATAAAAATTGAAATTGATTGAGAGTATTCTTCTATAGACTTTCAATATAATGTTAAAATTGCTAATAATTTCTCTTAAAAGAAGGTATATCTCACATCATATAGGAAACTAGTTAATGCAAAAACCATTTGACAAAACATATGATTAACATTTAATTTTGGGTTTAGATTTTGGTAGGATCCTAAAGAAAGTATTTTTTCTAGTAAAAAAAGAATTTTATGATACATATCTAGAATAATTTGATATGGAATTCAATATAATTAGAATCCCTCAATTTACTTGGTAGAATTTATAAATTCAATTTTGGCTAGCGATATTACAATTTAGAAATCTAGAAGTGGTTATGTATGTAGGTTTGGTTTAGGAACTTTTATCAAGTGGAAAAAATAAACAATTACTTTGTTATTTTATTGTGAGGTAAAGTATAAAAAACACAAGAAGTAGGAAATAAATTATTTTGGATTTTATTTTTAATCTTAGTCTTAATCAATATACTACTAGTACTTTCTTTTGTCATGATTGAAGCACCATACATTCTACAAATATTTTAGTTTTAGATATTGAAATAAACATGCAAAAATTGTTTTTCATTACATTCAAGATCTTGTCTAGACTCAAATTATTAAATTTTAATATTGTCCAAGTGATGGAAAATAATTGATACACTTCCCAACAGAGTAATAGGAGTTAAATATATTAATCCAGAAGGAAAGCTTGGAATGATGGAGGTGGACATTAAGGGTGAAAATCCATAATTCCCTCTTCTTTTTCCATATCTTTTATATTCCTTCTATTAATTATTAAGGGAATGATGGTTGAAGGATATAAAAGATAGGAAATATCTATCACTTTAGAAAATTAAAATAGATTAAAAACGAATATAGTCTAAAAGTTTAAAAAAATTGGGAACTTTATAGATTTTTTATATATATTTAGATTATATAAGATGTAAACTAAAATTATAAATTTTTAGTATTGATAAGACAATCTAATCGACTCACATATGCATTAAAATGCAAGTGTTAGAATTATGTATGGCATTCAACTTGTGAATTATATCTTATAAATTTTGTTTAATTATGTAGATGATAAATAATCTATGATATACAAAAAATATAAAATGGCCAAAATGGAATGCATGTGTAAGGGTGGGAAAATTATTTATATAGTATTGTAGTGTAGTAAAATGCATACCCTTTGCATTTTCACACTTGTTTGCACATACCTTGCTTTATTTATGCTTCTTTATGGCTTAATTGGTCCTATTTTTCATCCACAATCCCTATGAATTACATCTTTTCTGGTTAATCCCAACATTCTCCAATGCATAAATGATAATTTAATGACTCCATCTATGTGTCCCTGATTTTTGGGTTGGAACTAAAATGCCACCTAGGGCATCTTTGTCCTCCAAAGGTCTCAGGACCCTGCTTTTGAGGTATCTTAATTGGGCCCCTTTTTGGTGTTTGTGCCCCAAGTTTTATGGCCCGGGACTAAGATTCCACCTAGGGAATCTTAGTACTCCTTCAGTCATTTTCAAGATTTAATTTCAAATTCTGGCAGGATTTAGCCTCCTTTATTTAATGAATTAATATGTTGGCTTGGTGTGATGTAATTTTAGGATATTAAGAATAGATAAGTATAAATACAAGGTTCATTCATTCATTTCAATACAAGTCTTTTCTGACATCATTCATCATAGTATAGTTGAGTTCACAAGAGCATTCAAGAGAATATTTATCAAGCATTTGGAGCCATCATCAAGATTCAAACATCATATCAAAGAGCTTCTTGCATCATGTGTGTTGTTGTGCTAACATTTGTGATGTAGGGTTTTGATTCAAGCAAGCAATTTAAGATCATTCCTTTGGTTCAAGATCCATATCCATTACAACCATTGCACACAAGTTTGTAGGCTTTATTAGGGTTAGGTGAGTTGTAGCATTGCATGTTGTTCATTCACCATTTCCTTCATTATTTCTATTCCATTTCAAGGTTTAATTACCAACAAGGGGTTTGACCAACACAAACCCCAATTTACTAACAAACAACAAGTTTTTTCCATCTTGCATATTTGTGATTATAGATTTAAGTTGAATTCTTGAAGAGCATTGGGAGTGAAAAATTGTAAAAGTTGCAAAGTTGCATCACAAAGTTGTCATCTTCACAGAAAATCACCTACAGGTTGAATTCAAAAGTTTCAGAACCTAAGATCGGAAAGGAAGCAGGTGCAGACCTTGTAGCTCAAGATCACATTAAAAATTTGTAGAAATTTAGAATGGGACCAACACACCACCTTAGGTTTCTAATTCCTCTAATGAATATTTTTTAGAGATTCCATCAGATTCAGTTCTGACATCTGAGGACTTCGCATCTACCTTGAAAAACAACGAGACTAATACACCATCCTGGGCATCTTAGTCCTCCATAACACTTTTTGGAAGCTTCTTCACATTTCCTAAATCATCACAACATCTCCAGACTTCCTAGGTGCACATTTCTAGTTTCATAGTTTTATATTGCATTTTGTTTATCTCTCTAGTCATTTAGTATTCATTTGCATATCACAGCGTGTTTTCCAACATTTTCTTTTCCAAGTTTATACTTGGTGGTGAACCCATTTAAAGCTAAGAAATCCCCCTCCTAGGTCCTCCGCATTGTGAATTGACTCACCTTGTGAGGTTTTTATTCAATCCAATTGGGACTCCTAGAACATTATTGAGTGATTTGTTGGAGAAATATTGATATTCCTATATCCATTTTTCCGTCAATCAAGTATTTATTCTCTATGATACACGGGTTATTATGTAATAAGACAATGAATTAGAAAGTTGCATTGAAAAATTAAAAATTAGGAGTTAGAGAGAGTCTTCCCAATGTGTTGGTTATGATACCAATATTAATATCTTGGGTTTCTCGATCATGACTATGGTGGCATTAGATTTTTTCTATGGCTCATGATTTTAACTCAATATTTTGGAAACTACTTGGTTGTTTCTAGTTTATAAAAATTATATATATTAGAGGTCTAGGATATAGGATTTAAATTATTCTTTGTACATACTCTTAAATGCTATTTTTTTACTATCAAAAGTTTACTTGATTATTTTAGTGTATTCTCTTTGTTGAGATTAATATAATATTTATACAATTGGTACAATTTTCTCCCATCAAAGTTTCTCTAAGTAAATTTGGTTTTTATAAGGTTTTCACTTTTTATATTTGGTTATACCTTGATATATTAATTTTATTGGATGAAAAAAAACCTTTATCAAATTAAAGTCATTTTTATAGCTTTTAATTATCATTTACTATATTACTCAAAAATTATAATTAAAGGTACAAATTGAAAGGAAGTTGGGTAAGTGGAAGCAACTTCCTACACTAATCTAATTAGGGGATAGTTACACAAATTTGTTTTAACACTTTTATAGTTATAGATTCAAAATGTGTAGATACATATCAAAGAAGATAAACAATAAAACATCATATGACAATGTTTACATGTGAAAACTCTTTTGAGGAAAAACCCACACTCCAAATCATGCAAATCAAATATATTATCAAAAATAATAGAATAGTTACAATACAATCTCAGAGAAATGCTCAGAATTCTTCACACTATGACAAGAATATAGATAAAATTTGAAAACATAACAACATGTAAGCTTCTTCAAACTTGTCACCATCAAAATGCACTAGCTTTGCAAGTATTTATAATGCTGCAACATGAAGCAAGGAACAAAAAAAATTCCAAAACCAATTCTCACACTTAAGTTGTGAATATGAGGCTATTATGACATTTGTCTTAGTCATGACTCATTAAATAGGAAATCTTCCAAAATTAGCACCTACTCCACCAAATTGACCACCACTTGACAAGAAAGGCACCACTACACATGCAACTATTGCATGCAAACTTAGGCATCCCATAAATGTAGGTTGAATATCATAGTGTTAATTAGAAACCATCATACATGACTCTTATAGATGCCATATATCTCGTCATAGTAGTTTGTCATAATCTATCATAGTGCATAACATAGAAACTTATGAAAAATTCCACCAATCTAGCCTAGTGTATAGGTCTTCCAAAGTGGACACCTACCTCCACAATTGTAGCTTACAATAATTACAAAATTCTTGGACTCTAATGTTGAGACACCCTAATCCAAAAATTCACCCACTTTTCAAAGACCTATCAAGAGTCATATGAAATTATTTGCTTAGGGAGCCAATGCCCATGAAATCATAACACCATTTGAAATTCTTTGTGCTCACTAGTTTCACAATGCATCTTCAATGTTCACCAAAGTGTAAAATTTATCCAAGTTCACCTTTCCATCTTCTACCATATCATGAAGAAAATGATACTAAACATCAATGTGCTTTGTTCTAGTATGGAAGATATGATTCTTTGCTAAAAAATGGCACTTTGACTATCACAATATATAGTAATATGTCATGTATTTAAACCAATATCATAACACAATCTCTTAAGCCAAAAGGCTTCTGTACAAGCATGAGTAGTTGTAATGTACTTTGATTTTGGTGTGGAAAAAGTGACTACAGCCTGTCACTTACTCATCTAACTGATAATACCACCAAACATCACAAACACATAACTATTGGTTCATATTTTGTTATCAATGTCACCTACCCAATTAGAATCCACATATCCATGAATAGTCACATAATGTCGAGGTCTAGTAGGATAACCATGAAAACACAAGGCATACTCGGAAGTACCCTACAAGTTCCTAAACACTACACTTGACTGTATGCCAATGTACCTATTTAGGATTATCCATAAAATAACTAAGAAATCCCACTTCTTAGGAAATTTCTATCCTTGTAGAGTCCATAGCATTCACTAAATTTCCAAGACTGCTTGCATATGATACTCTCTAAGTCATGTCCTCCATCTTAGTAGGGTATTTTGAACAATCCTTCATAGAAAGCTTCATCCCCTACATCACAGGAACAACTAACTATTTTCAATATACTATGTTGAATCTCTCCAACATAGAGTTCACATACTTTCTCTAGCTTAAGAAAATATTTCTATTAGCTTTGTTTCTCATGATATCCATCCCCAAAATATACCTAGCTACACCTAGATATTTCATCTCAAATTGTGCTCCCAACCGAGCCTTCAAATCTAAAATCATACTTTTACCATTGCCAAAAATAACATATCATCTACATATAAAAAAATAATGAGAATGCAACCAATTTTAGATTTATAATACACAAAATGGTCAAATTTAGATCTCTAAAATACCATTGACAAAACATAGTTATCAAACTTCTAGTACCACATTCTAGGAGATTGTTTCAAACCATATTTTATTTACCTTTGACAAAGAAATGCTCTATCTATGACATGTAAATCTCCTCCTCCAAAAAACTATGAAGGAATGTTGGCTTCACATCCATCTATTCCACTCCCAAATCAAATGCTACTGCAGTTGATAACAAGAACTAGATAGATGTCATCTTTGCAATAGGAGAAAATATATCACCATAGTCAATTCCCTCCACCTTAGAATACCCCTTAGTGACTAACCATGTATTGTGCTTCTCAACACTACCATTAGGACCAAACTTATTTTTAAACACCCATTTACAACCAAGTAGTTTACGTCCATCAGGTAAAGGTACAAGATCCCAATTCTTATTTCTCTTCAAGACAACCATCTCCTTGTCCAGGGCTTTCATCTAGGAATCTACATCACTCACACCCATAGCCTCTCTAACATACCTAGGGTCATCAATGTTTGCAACCAAAGTAAAAATGCATCTAGAATCCAATAATGAATAACCAAACCTTTTCGGTTGTCGCCTAACATGCGTAGACCTCCTTAATTCTTGAGGTTGAGGTTCTTCTTCTTCTTTAAAAATTTCAGAGCTACTCAATCTCTCCTCATCATCAGTACCGGAAAGAGTGTGTAGTTCCCCTTTCATTACAGCAGGTGGAACTTGAACTACCTCCTTCTCTAACTATAGGTCAATGTAGTGGAAGGTTTCATATCTCTAAAAATTAATTTTTTTCTATAGAGAAATTTTTGAGACTCTAGATCCCAAAGATTGTACCCCTTCACATCGACACCATAGTTGATGAAGATGCCCTTAACCACCTTGTTCTCAAACTTAGACCTCTTCAATTGGAACATGAACATAAGTTTCATAACCAAATAATTTGAGATGTCTCAATGAAGTATTTTTACTCATGTGTGTCATTTCAAAATTCATTGATGTAGGATATCTATTGATTAGATAATGTGCAGTGGCTATTGCTTCAACCCAAAAATTTTGCTCAAG
This sequence comes from Sequoia sempervirens, assembly GCA_007258455.2. Taxonomy (NCBI): domain Eukaryota; kingdom Viridiplantae; phylum Streptophyta; class Pinopsida; order Cupressales; family Cupressaceae; genus Sequoia; species Sequoia sempervirens. The sequence goes on from VDFB02271358.1 coordinate 463,421,647, forward strand.
GCCAACACCACTGAGCATACTCCTAACCATCTCCATCAACATCCTGTTCATCCTCTCTACAACCCCATTTTGTTAAGGTGTGTATGGAGTTTCTTATGTTTCTCAATCCTGTGTTCTTTACAAAACTTATCAAAATTTGCTAAAAAAAATCATTGCCATTGTTAGTCCTCAAACATTTAATCTTTCTCCTAGATTTATTTTCAACCAAGAATTTAAAATCCTTAAACCGACTAAAGATTTCAACTTTAATTCTGAGAAAATTTCCTTCTAGTAATCATCTATGAAATAAACAAAATATATAGATTTTGATAGCAAAGGAATATTCACAGGACCAAACACATTTGCATTCAAACATAGTCCAAAGCCCTAGAAGAATTTTAAGAACTTGAGTAAAAAGAAACAAAGTGTTGTTCTCCATAAAAAAATGTTTGTAAAAGTCAAACTCATTATTACAATCATCGAGGCCTTCAACAAGGATCTTATTTTTTAGGGCTCTAAGATCCTTCTCACGAATGTGACCATGTCGTTTACATGCCATAGTATTTCCTTCTCTATAGGAAGCTTCATCCAATGAATGAGAACCCTTAGGTACCCAAAATGCATGACCATTAGATGTAGCTACAAAAAAATTGTTCTCTACATGATATAATGGTGAGGATGAAGAATCGAAAGGTCTCTTCTTCGATGCATTAAAATAACTATTGTACTTAACTATGCATGCATCCAACTTATACAAGGTGTGAATTTGAACACCCTTATCCAACACCATAGGTCCTCTTGTCATCTTACATCCTCCACTATAAAAAAACTTGCACTCCCACATCATTCAGTTTTCTCATAGAAAGTAGGTTTCATGCCAAAACTAGGATATTCAAGACACCATCAATCCAATTCACTCTTTCATTAGTGAATCTGATTTTGAATCTTCCATGGCCAACGCGGTGAGAGTCATCAACTAGATATACCTTCCTATAATTGTATTCTTTATAATTGGAAAACTAACCTCTATGAGAGGTCATGTGGAAAGAAGCACTTGAGTCTATCAACCACACATCTTTTGATGTATGGGTTTCCAAGGCTGTGACAAGGGCATCTACATCATCCTAAGAGGATTCATCAGAGTCAAAACTAGAGAAATTCTTTTTTCATTTCTTCTTATTCTCTTTCTTGCACTCTTTTTTGATATGACCAATTTTTTCATAGTTCTAACACTTCACTTTGGAATTACCATAAGAATTAGATATCCCTAGAGATTTTGAATTTGATTTCTTATACTTATTTTTTCCTTTCTCTTTTGATCTACCACAAACAACAAGGGCCTCCTTAGCCATATTGAAATACTTTCTTCACATTTCTTCAAATAACAATGAAGACACCACCTCATCCATATTGAAACTGGTGGTTGTGCTTCTAATATCCATTACAAGGAGGTCCCACGAGTCTGGAAACAAACAAAACAAGAGCATATAATGATCATATTCATCAATATTATCTATAATGGAACACAGTTGATCTATCAACATGTTGAATGAATACAGGTGATCTGCCACATATCCTCCATCTTTCATCTTCAAATAGTACAGTATCTTTCTCAGGAAAAAATTGTTTACTAGGGATTTATCCTTATAAATGTCTCCAAGTTTCTTCCAAAGGTATTTTGTATTTTTCTCCTGATGGAAATTCAAGAGGATGGAATCAACCAAACAGAGTCTGATCAGACCCTTGGCTTCCTATCCATAAGATCCCAATCTCCCTAGGATGTTGTAGCTAGTTTGGTTCTAGATATTGCAGCCTAGAGATCTCTATCTATGAGAATATCCTCCATTTTCTTTTTCATAGTTCAAAGTTTCTACCATTAAAATTATCTATCTCAATTCTTCTAGATGTTCTTTCCATCTTTTTTTGGCAACAAGGTCATGAAATATGCTTTTGCAAAACTCCCACTGAAACAAAGATCAGCTAAAAAAATCCCTTCAAACCTAACAACAAAATTAAAGTTGGTCACACTCTATTACAAACTAAAAGGAAGTTGGGTAAGTGGAAGTAACCTCCAACACTAATTTAAGTAGGGGAGAGTTAAAAAAATCTTTTAATACCTCCTACCATAAGACAATGTTTACGTGGGAAAACCCTTCTGAGAAAAAATCCACACTCTAAACCACATAGCTCAAATATATTATTAGAAATAATAGAGAAATTAAAACACAACCCTAGAGAAATGCTTAGGATTCTTCACAGTATGACAAGAATCTAGATAAATTTTGGCAGCATAACCGTATGTAAGCTTCTTCAAACCTATCACCATCAAAATGCACTAGTTCTACAATTATTTATAATGCTTCAGCACAAAGAAAGGCACCAAAATCTTTCCAAAACCAATTCTCATGCCCAAGGTGTGAAAATGAGGACTTCTATTGTGACATTCTATCATAGTTGATATTCATTAATTAGGAAATCTTCCAAAATCAATAAATGTCTCCACCAAATTAGCCACCACTTGAGATGCAAGGAGCCACTACACATGTAACTACCACATGAAAACTTAGGCACCCCCATAAATGCAACCTGATTATCATAGTGTGAATTAGAAACTATCATACATGGCTCTTACAGTTGCCATATCCCATCATAGTAGTTTGTCATAATCTGTCATATGCATGACATAACAACTTATGATAAATTCCACCAATATAGCCTAGAAAATAGGCCTTCCAAAGTGGATTCCTACCTCCACAATTGTAGCTTACAACAATCACATGTCACTCTCGATGTAGGATGCCACATCATCGACAGATCCCACAAAGTGACAAACAATTTAGGTAGGATAATAAACATTAGATATAAATAAATACACAACATAATTAAATGCTAGGACTCTAAGATTGAGACACCCTAATCCCAACACAAATTAATTTTAAAAGGTTAAAATTTATGATAATGTTGTATTATTTATCTAATTACAATGTGACAATCATGTTAAATAGTTTTATAGATCTAAGTGTTGATAGAGAAGCCATGTCAAGCATGTGTAATTGGGAGATTAGGAACTTTAATCACTCTAGGTATGACTGATGGAAAATAAAAAATGGAGCATCTTTTAGATGAAAGAGATCTATGGAGGGGTGTGATAGATATGAAAAATCCTACTATGTTATCAAATGATGAGTGAAAGAGACTTGTGAAGGAGGCTCATGGAACAATATAGTTATATATATCTAATTGTTTCCTTCTAAATATCTCTAGGTAGACTATAACATGAAATCTATGAAAATGAGGGTGTTTTTAATAATTTTTAATTAGGATAAATACTATATTCATTAAAAATTAAGGAAGGAGACTCTAAAGCCAATAACTTTAATGTGATTAATCTTATTTTGAGTCAATCAAGAAACATGCATGTTAATCTTGATGAGGTCGATAAAAATATTTTTTTTTCACTTTAAGTAAATCTTTATATTTAATATTTATAATATACTTTTTTTGACCTTGATAAATTTTTTTAATATTGATGATGTCTTCATTGATTATTTTTTTAGCAAAAAGTTATAGGTAAAAATCCATGCATGAGATTTCTAAAGGTTCACTACATTGGGAAAATATTTTAAGATAACTGGGATATGGAGAGGTTTTAGTTAAAAAATGGACTAATATCCTTGGTAAAAGCAGAGTGAAAATTTGAAACTATAGGAAGCAAGGCCATGCGAAAATGAATGTAGATATAGGAATAATTCTTCTCAAAATTCCTCTAGTGACAAAATGTTTCATGATTAAAATGATGCTTTAATAGTGATGACTAATTTTCAATTGATTCAAGCACCCTATATCACATGACTCCTTAGAAGTGTTGTTTCTATTAAATATAAATTATATGAGGGTAATGAGGTATTTCATTTAAATAATATATCACATAAAATTATTGAAAAATAGAATTTAAACCTTGTGTTTAGGGATTAATACATTCTAGCATTAACACAAAATTCACTTCTAGTTTCCCAAATGAATAATCCTCAATTGAATGTCACATTTGATAGGAGTGGTTGAAATATAACTAGAGGGAATTTGGTGCTATCTAGGGTATCACTATATTGTACTATACTTGAGCTTGATGCATATATATTATTTAACTCTACCTATGGAATAGAGAGGTTTCATTCATGTATGATATGGTACCACAATCTAGGCTACATCAGTTGATAAAGGATTAATAATAGGTCTACTTAATATAAATATGAACATATATGGCTTATATAAATATTTTATATGTTTATTTTAAGAGCTATTTATCTTGAGAAGAGACTAAATTTTAATTCTAGTAATTATAGGATTTTAGTGATAGTGTTATTTTTAGTCCTATGGATGTTACTTCAAATAGAGAATCTTATTGTTACATTTAATTTAGTGGTGACTAATATTGCAATTGGTTTTTTTTTTAAGGTATAAATATAAAGTTATTAGCATGTATAAATATTTTACATTTTTTATAAAATATTAGATGGATTAGAAAATAAAAGTATTAAGGTTAAATAATTGAGGGGAATATTAACATAGAGGATTTTTTTATTATAGATAATCTATTTTATGTAAATTCTTTATAAATAATTAATAAACATGATAAGTATTTACACATTCAACTTTCATATGATTTATGGGCTTATTCCATGAATATTTATATAGATATTAGAACTACCCCATATAATATAGTGTATTCCAATGATGCCATCATGCCTTCAAAGTTGGAGATTTTATCTTTGTGGGTTTGACTTCAAAGACCTATTCATAACTATAATATAATCTCTTTGAAGTGAAACCCACAAAGGACTAAATTTAATCTCCTTGAAATGAGATTCTATCTTTGTGTATTTCATATTCTTCCTCAAGTGACTTGATCCTCTATAATAAGTAGTGTAATTTAAATTATCTAACTAGTTTTAAATGAAAATTTAATCCTAGTTGGCCTAGTCCTCACATTGTCACATTCATTTATTATTCTAGAGCCTATAGACTATCCACTTTAGATGGTAAACCTATTAAATAACCCATAAATACCATGCATATTTGTTAATTTCATACATATTTTTTCTATTTTTCAAGCGGAAATTCTATAACACTTAATCTTTCTTAAGTTTGACATTGCTTATCTTATGCCATTCTATCATTGGTACAATTATTTTATTCATAATTTTATATTTTATATAAATATAATATCTAGGCTCTTAAAAATAACACAATAGATTGTTTAGTGTTTTATTACACATTTGTTGTTTTCATTCTCATTTTCTCCAATCTTGAATTCTATGAGTACCTTTTATTTATTAATGGTAATTTTTTTTTTACCATGTTCATTGCAAAATTGTTTAATTAGATCTTGATAGTATTTAGATAATAAATTTAGTTTTATTATTTAAATAGATCCTTAATTGTATTTGATTAAGTTACTTTATTTTATTGTTTGATTAGATATTTAGTGGTATTTAGTTAAATAATTATTTGCACTTGTTTAATTAAATAATTATTTTATTTAATTAAGCAATGTTATCAATAATTATTTGATTAAATCATAATTATATCAAATAAATCAACATCATAACATTCATTTACATATGTACATATGATATAGGAACATCCATAACATATAAATATATTTATAAAAATATCCAACTTCTCATACATACATATTTATATCTATATCTATATCACAAGTCTCATGTGTATAAATTGTTGGCAACATGAGCATGATGATGTATGGATAGAGATTCATGAATATGATAGTGGTGGTGTTTTCATTGATGGCAACCCATGGTAGAAATGCAGAAATATTGGTCCAGTGAAGACCAAGTGTTTTGGAGATTTTGCCTAAGTCTTAGTGTACAATTCAATGTTATAGTGAACTAGTTTTGTGGTCCGCATTGCTCTACTATGTAGAATATTTTCTAGTAGTTTTGAGGTAATATTGGTGCATGTAGGAGGTGTCTAATCCCAATGAATCAAGGTTGTATGTCTTCTACAAGTGAAGATAATGTTGATAGAGTATCAACTCTATAATAGAATGCTCCACATTCCATTGTTGATGGATATTTTTCTATGCAGTTTAAAGGAAGTGTTTATAGGTGTGAGAAGTATGTGTGATTCAAGTGGATAGTGTTTTGGTGGTTTGTGTGTCAAGTTGTGAATGAATAGTTGCTTCATTAAGTTTTTGCTTCACTAGTTTTTCTATGTGGTGTCGACCTAAGGATTCTGGGGTCGTGTAAAGTTGGGGTGTGTAAGGATTGGATTTATGGTAGTGATTATAGTTCATTCCAACCTATTTTAGTGGTGTACACATTTTGGTTTATTCTACAAGGAATGCATGTTAAATTCTTAAGTCAAAAGGTTATGTGGTACATAGTTCATGCAATTAGGTTGACCTAATTGATGTTTTGGTTGGTTGTGGTATATATGCAAGGTTAATTCATTGTGTGAAGGATGAGATGAGATGGATGTGTGCATGAGATTTGATGTAGTGTGAAGTGCAAAAGGTGTAGTGGTAAAGTATGAAGTGTGTTATGATAGTTTCCAGAGCTTAATTGTAACTGTATCTTTGGAATGTTGTAGATGCATTATGAGTAGTTCATTTTGAAAATGAGCCATCATTTCTTCTATATTTTTCTATTTTGGGTAGTGATCGCTTAGCAATGAGCCATTCTCTCTTTCTGGATAGTGAGTCCTTGGATAATGAGTCCACCATTTTGTATCAACATTGTAATTGGTTATAATATATTGTGAGCTAATCCTCACCATGTTTTTTCCCTTTCAAGGGGTTTCCACATAAATCTAGTTTTATTTTGTTTATTGGTGTGATGTATGCTTTATATGTTCCTTTCTATTACTACAATTTTAATGTGATTATGTGCTAGCTCCTAGTGTAGATGTTTCCTCTAGAAACTAGATGAAGAGCTTAGGCTCTAGGGGAGTTTTAGTAGAAGATCTTTATGTAACTGCCAAAGATGTGGTGTTGATGCCTTCAACACATTGGTATGTGTGTAGATTGACATGGTTGATCTATTAGTGGTATATCCGATATGAAATATTTTTTCATGGAGATTTGTGAGGTGATTGAAGGTGTCTATGATAACATAGTAAAGGTTTATCAAGTTTTTGACCTAACTTTTCAAAACTATAATCAATTCATTTTATGTCATCAAAAAAGTGTTTATATGTGATTCCACATAAGATTAAGTCATTTTTGAATGAGCGATTGAAGTTATGTGTAGAATAGAGGCAATTTGAAGAAATTTTGAAGTGTTGTGGGAAACCCTACTGATAAAGAAATTACAAGGTACTTATCAATTCTTTATAAACCATAGTTTTAGAAAGGTTAAAAATGTTCACTCCATAATTTATTGATGTTTTGGAGTGGCCAATACCTAATTTTAGTAAGAATCACCCACATAAATTAATAGAGATAGACCTTGAAGAATCATTTTCGAGGGTTCCATATAGTGTAATGCACATAGAGGATGTATATATTTAAATTCACACAAAAATGGAAGAATATGATCACACAAAGAAAGCAAAATAGTAGGTGAATAAGCCAACAAGAGATGATTTTATTTACTATAACCTAAATTTGAGAATTTGGCTAAGAATAAATTGGATGTCTAGAATAATTTCCCCAATTTATACCATGACGATGAGTGGGTCAAATTTGTGCTAAAAAAAAATCATGATAATTCTATGTAGCTTGACATGTCACACATGATAAACAAGGAATCTATTAGGGTTGTTATAGGGCTATGCTCAAATGGACCTTTTTCAGCAATGAAGGTCATGAAGAATGAAATGGTAATGAAGCTCATATGTGAATTTTTTTACAAATGTGCCCTAACGGTGAAGGATATTGATGATCTAGTGGTAAGGTATGCATCAATGATGATTGGGTATAAGATATTTTATACCAACAGAGAGAACTTTATGTTTGCTACCACTACTCACACTTCTTACCAGATGGTGCAAGAAGGTCTGGATATTGATTTGTGTGAACTCCTAAGATAAAAATTGATGGAGAATCTTTAGAATACCAAGTAATCAATGTACCCCTTCCAATATGATACCTTAATTATATATATTTTTTTTATGTTCTCAGAGAAGTTCTCAGTTTAAAGAACATTGTGTGGTTAGAGAATATTCATGTTTCTATTTAGATTAGAGACCACTTGAGAAGGTTAGGGGACCTAGAAACCTAGAATGGTATGTTGTGGGGTTTCTTCAAGACTTTTAAGGGAAAAATGCAAGAAAGAGAAAGGATATCAAAAAAAATGTTAAGTATATGAATGATATAGCCTTCATGGTTAGTAGAGATTACTATATTATGGAAGTAGTTGAACCCATAGAAACTTGTGTTCTATAGTTTGGATATAAGGTAACTGAAGTAGAGCTTATCTATTTTGTTGAATTTGTGTTGATAAAGCCAAGAAATCCACCTATGGAAAGATTTTGTACATTTGTAGAGAAATTTAGTCAGGTGAATTTAGAAAAGAACAAGTGTAGAGGGCACCAAATACACTAAGGCTTTAGGTCATGGAGAGTCGAGAGTGGAAGACTTCCATAATCTACCTCATGTTGGACATGTGTTCAACATCAAGGATAGAGAATGAAGAACACTCAGTGCGTCTGTCACTCTACTAATCTAAGAGTTAAGTTAGGACTAAGCGAATAGGTTTTTGGAATTCAAACCATACCTCAGATAGCTCTCTATCAAAGGATAGTAGCATAGATCAAGGATGAAAATATGACGTGATGGAATCTCATAGGTACACTAGCATCCGTACAGATAAAAAGTGAAAAAGGACAGTAAAAGGTAGAGAAAAACTACTAACAACTTAGGTGTCAAAATGTAAAGTAATATCAAAAATGCTAAATGATAGAATGATGAAAAATAATTGAGAAGATGATGTAGAAATGACAAGAAACAAAGGTGGTGGAAATGAACTCATGAAAATTCTAGTTCACCACCAAGCTCCACATGAACGCGTACCTACACATAGCCAAGAGGGGAAAATTTTGGGGCTATATAGTGGTTTTTCATAGTCAAACCCTCACTTTGGTGTTGCCACCTCCATAGACAACCAGATAGATAGATATATAGAAATACAATAATGAAAATAATGTTGGAATGAGAATAAAACCAAGCACTACAAGACAAACTAAGCTACTCAAATCCAACAACAAAGTAGTAATACAAAAGTGTTACCACCCTCAACCAAGGGAACTCAAGGCCAATGAGATAGGAATGCAAGTCCATAGCTATGATAGAGTTGACATAGTCACAACAACATTGAAACCAACCTCGCAAGACACCAAGCTGCAACTTATGTGGTAAATGTGAAGAATTTTGTGATTGTTGGAGTCGTGAAGCCAATAGTACAACAAGTAGAAAGAGTATGGAGAAAAATGTGAAGCTAGAATGAAATAATTACCAAGAAGATCTCAGAATGTGTGAAGAAGCGTGAAGAAGATGGACTGAAAGTAAAATATAGCCAGTTGAAGAAGGTTTGGGAGGGAAATAGTTGTTCAAAGGTCGACAAGAAGTTGTAGGGGTGTTACATTTTGTTGCCAATGGAGAATGTAATACCTCTATAGATTCCAGAGACAGGAATCCTATTAGATGACAGTGTGTCGCATGTGTGTCCCCAATAGAAATTCCCCTACCATCACTAAAAATAAGTGCCAAGTGGATGGGGTATGAAATGAGGACACAAAATTACTTAGTTATATTATATTTCTCTAAGGTGGAGGGCATAACAGGGGAATTTGAAAGAGGGGTGCAAATTTTCTCCTATACATTTCCCCCCCACTTTAGTGAACATGAGTTTCAATGAGTGTTTGGTAAAGTAGATTGAAAGAGTTAATGTATACCTGAACAATCGAGGAAGCAGACCATAATTTGGTGAGCTTGAAAGCATAGGGTAGGAAAATAGCTCCACAGGTACTCTCTCCTAAGGAGGTTCTAGTAAAGTGCATTGAAGGCTTACAGACCAATGATGGAAAAATCTTGTAGGATGCAAATGCTTCATAGGTGCTTATACCTACAAAGAAGGCACCCCAAGTACTCTCTCCTAAAGGAATCCCAATGTGAAGGGACTCCATAGAGTCAGATTGGAAAGAAGCTTCGCAACAACACCTGCAAAACAACATGTTAATCCGTAGACAAAACATGGTAGAAAACAAAAAATCCATGCACACAAGTAAGAAAACAATCACGCAAATAGTCAAAAATTGAAGGAAGCGATTTCAAAGTGGTCCCTTAGAAACCCTTTATTATAAAAGGGGCCCACTAAAGGGACACTCAATTTGAAAGTTCAAGAGATTTTTTCACAAATCAATTCAACATCAAGGAATCCTTTTAAAATATGTTCACTTCATCAAGAAATTGAAAAGGAAGAAGGATCCCTCACAAGGGGAAGGTGCTCCCTCCTTGGAGGAAGTTTTTCAAATTACGAAGCCCATGATGAAGGAAAAATATTTTGCTAGGGGTCCTTGTTGAGGAATACGATTTTTGAAAAATATTTAGAGAAGATTTTCAAGAAAAGATTCATTGGCCACCAAATACATTTTCTAAAAATTGAAGTGACATGATAGTTCCCCCTTAGGATGGTGCATGCCAAACACAAAGGCGCATGACATCCTAAGGAGAGAAAAGCAAGAATGAAAAAGTGATGTTGTGGCCCATGGAACATGATGAGATGTAACCATGGTAATGTTTTCATACATGTGAGGGACAACACATGAGCACCACAACATCACAAAGAAAGAAAGAAAGATAAGCAAAAATAAAGAAGAGACAATAGCATCACAAACAAGGGACGGGGCTGATATGATATTTTATGGTGAAAGCTACTCATAAATATAAATAAATAGATGTAATAGTATATAAATTAAATGTCATCAACTCCCTACTATATCGGATAATATGAAGAAAGGCATGTGAAGACAAAATAAAATAAAAAAATTTTGGTCAACATGGAAGGGAAGCCTAAATTCCCCCAACACTTTGCATCATCTCCAATTTTCAAAAATCAATACACAATGGAGCAAGAATGATGTGAAAAATAGAGGAATTTTTATGACCCAAAACACTACTATATCCAAGCACCTACAAGGCTAACAAGGGTCATCCAGGAACACATAACGCAAGCATGGGGGAAAAAAATACACACACATACAATCTAATCTATAGGTAAAGAAGAGTCACCCCTAATCCTCATCAACCAAGAGGTCATCGTTATCCAAGTCTAGATCATCATAAGGGGAAGTCGGTCAAGGTTGTAATGGAAAAATATCAAGGGGGGAACCCTCTGACCCTCTCGCAACAAGAGCCAAGGAAGAAGTCCCCTAAAGTTCTTCTCCATTCAATTCTTATGGGGTGAATGACAGTGATTCAAGAAAGATTGTTGATAGGGTCGGGACCTTGTCCACAAAATTAAACATGCACTTCATAGGAGTGACATGTGTTAACTCAATGGGTGAGGGAGGAAACACCTGAGATTCACTACTAGGCTCACTGAATGACTTGGGAGCAATGATGAACTCTGAGGATATCATGGATTCCTCCATCACTAAGATGGAACAAGCCAATGCAGAACCACCCTTTGACCTCCATTGCTAGTAGGTTTTTCATCCATCTTTTGCTTCATTGGACAATGAGAGATCCCCGTAGATGAAGCAAAAGGTATGGAGGAAGAGGAGAAAACCATGGTGAACACTACCGAGGTATTTGACATGTCCATGGGTTTCGAGAATGGTAGGATGTCTAGGAGGTACATCAAAAAGGGTGTCTCAACTGAAGGAGCAATAAACATCTACACCCTCTTTAGGTGAGGATTGATTGTGCTCATGGTGGGAGCTAGATGCAAGATCAAAGCTAAAGGAACTGAAGCAGAGAAGATGGGAGAGGAGGACACATTAGAAGGTTCCAAAGTAGGAACTACCAGCTCCTCTTCCATCTTTTGTAGGGTTGCCTACTTAGTAACCAAATCCTTTCTCTAACACGTGCGGTCATTTGCAAGGTAGTTTATGCAACTTCGAGAGCTAGAGGCTAGGGGCTGAGAAGGGATGGAAGACTCTTGTTCAACCATTAGAGTATCCATCATGACTATTTATGGTGAAGGGAGGGACTCCTAGATGAGAAAAGGAGGGAGAGCTTGAGAGGATGGTGGAAAAATAGTGGATAGAGCCTTCTATAACGCCTTAGTTGTAGGCCTCTTCCCATTCATTTCCTAAGAGGTAGGAGTATTGGGAGGCTGTGGAGGCTGAGACATAGAGGTTTATCCATGGAGGCCCCTCCCATTACCATATGCACTAAGTTGAGGTCCCATGGGTAAGATAGGAAGGTCGGATACTTGATGTAACGCCCGTCGTGCAAACCCCAGAGAACACACACAAAGAAAATACTTTTTTTTTTTAAACAATTAAATTAAACATGCAAAAACATTAACCATAGTCACACAACATATTACATCACATTATCATACTTAGTTCTCTGGGGCACGCGAGGTTACATCGCAACAACTAAACAGAAATAAAGATAAAGATTACAACATAACCATTTATTTTATAATATCCATAAATGAGAATACATCCAATAACCATGATGCGAGAATAATAATAATCATATAATACATCCATAATAAATCTCTTAATAAAAATACAAATAATCCTAACTATTACATCATCGTTTTAATGTTACATTACAATCTCATGATAAAAGAATTACATTGAATTTCCCAAACATGTGGGATGCTACAAATACAATTAAGTTTGAAATACATAGGGAATACTGGTACAACTCCAACTGCGGATATGCTGAGAAGACAGAATGCTGATGGGGAACCCAATGGGTGCGGAGCACGTTCCACCCAACCATGTGAATTACAAGTAACTCACCCCTCGTGCTCAGAGGTGACGAGGAAGTGAACCCAACCATGAATGTCAAACCGACTCAACAACAACATAGAACAAACAAGTACCACACAAGGCATACAATGAACAACCATCAGCGTTTGTAAATCACATGACAAGTTAAAACTATGAAACTCATCACAATTAAACAAATTATCACCAAATATACAAGTAACTAAATAGCAATCATAAACCAAATTCACAAGAATCAGAAACAACATAAAGATTACGATATCCAGAGGCGACAAGAAACAAGAACAAGGGTGTCTAGTGGAGAGTGTCATCGCATAGCTCTCATGGGATCCCCTGGCACTTCCTCCAACTGAGATGCCAGCACCCATCTATGGATCTCCTGGCCCTTCCTCCTAACTAAGGCAGCAGCACCATAGGGTAGCTAATGCGGAGCCGATAATCTCTCATGAAGACGAGACTACGACTATGCCGACCACGACCTTCTCAATCTATCACTAGTCTATGGTAGCCCTAATGCATAGACGAGGAATCTAGTTTTAATTATCTTGTGTGTTTTACTACCCCACCCCCTAAATTCTATTTTTAGGTTATCACTTGTTTAACTACTCTTATGTGGGTTCCCCTGAGCACTTCCTCCTTCTGAGGCATCGACGCCCACGAAAAGCCACTCTCCCTATGACCCCTAACATAAATCAAAAACTAGGCAAGGGTTGAACTAAAACATAAAAGCATAATACTCAAAACAAGCTCATGCGAGGCATTAACCCTCTCGCGATAACTCATAACCAAAAGTCTTAACAAACCGTTCAACCCTTCCTAACATAAAACCAATAACTCCAATAGCATAACCAAGCTGAGAAAAACATTCTAAAATAACAAGCCTCTAGAACAAGGTTTCACAAACAAACAACGGTTCCCACATCGAGGGGTAAAGTTTACAATCATTTAACTGGAAAACAATCACGAGACCACACGATTTCATGATTTAAGGAAAATGGTTCACTCAATTGCATAACTACTTCAATTTTGAATTGATATAAAGAACACAACAAGTTAATAATCCTACATCAAAATATTTAATTCTTAACAAAGAACATCCGATAAATATCTAAAAATACATTAAAGTTTATTATACTAAAAATCATTAATATTTTATTTTTAAAGAACAATTACATTTCTTTATTTCCATATATATATATATATATAATTATAAAAACAAACAAAAATAATAATAATAAAAATAAATATATATATATATATATATAGATTCTTATATTAAAAAAAAATGAATTCAAAAACAAATTAAATAAAGGACCAAGTGGGGCTGCCGTAAGGGACTGCGCAGCAGTCCGTGTGGACTGTTGTGCAGTCCGCGGCTCCATTGGGTGGGAGGAGGGTACGGCATTGCCGTCCCTTCTTCCTTCCCATAAACTTTAAATTACTTTCAATTTTATTTCTTTATAAAATTACTTTTATAAATTTCCCCTTTTTTTTAAACAAATTTTTATTTAAAAAAAAACAATATAATTCTATACTGCACAGGCACGGACTCCGACGGCAGCCAAAATTTGATTTTAACCACAATTTCGAACAATTACAATGCACGAAAAATAATTTATTTATATATGTATATATAAATAGATACGAAATTTGTATATATAAATATATGCACATATATATAATATTTATATATATATATATATATATCTCAGATGAATAAATTTCACAGGGATAGAAGAACAGAATAAAAACAACTTATACAAATATTTACATATTAAGGATATATTTTTATAATTCCCAGAATAAATTATTCTCAAAGAAAAACTATGTATATTTTAGAGAAAAACAACGGAATCAATTTAAGATTATATAGTCTATTTTCACAACTCAACATTATTTGATACCAAATTGAAAGAATATTCATAAATTAATTTTCATCGACAATCTCTTTTAAAATTTCCTCAATAGTTTTCACTATTCAATAATTTTTTCTTTTCTAAGGTTTCATTTTTCTCTTTTTTTTTTTTTTAAAAACAGAGATTGATTCTAAAACGCCTCTTTATTTCTTTTACAGATTTAAAAAGATTAAGATAAGAGAGTGGAACCTGGAGTCCTGCGCTCTCAAGAAACCAATGAAGCTAATTTCTGACAGCCTTTACGAAGAGTTCCTCCTTCCTGCCTCGAATTTCCTCTGAGTAACCGTGCTCAAATATCGAACCTAAATCTGATTCTTTGTTTAGAAAACTCCAGAATAATACCAACAAAAGATTGCAAAACCCTTTCTAGAACTCTCCTCAAATAATAGCAAAAAAGATAGAAAAATATTCTCTTCAGATTCAAACATACAGAATCAATAACTTGTGCAACTTCTGTATCCCTGATCTTCTGTGTCCCCAAAAAACTCACAAAATTCCTAATGAAATAAAAGATATTGTCTATTTCTTCCAAAAACTCTAAAAATAAAAAATAAAAGAAAATAATTCTTTAAAAGCAAGCTTTTTAATTAGATCTGTATTCTTATTTGTTCTCACAACTTTTTCAGTCTTTTATTTGTTTTATTGTTTTAATTTCTATTTTTACCACTTTACTTGCATATCACATTATCTATTTAATTTAAATAATTTATTCTAATAATTATCCTCCACCAGATAATTGATTAAAATAATTAAAACACATTTAATATTTAATTATCATTTAATTGAAACACATGACTTTCAAAAATAATTAAATCATTTAAATATTTAAATACAATTTAATCTAACATTAAAATAAACAATTATTTCAATCATTTAAATTGAATACACCACAACATATAAAGTACCAACATTAATTAAAATATGACAAAACACAAAACACAAAACACAACCCACAATTGACGACAATTACAAAAATGAACAATACCAATCAAACAAGATGATCTGACATCATGGGACAGGATGACTTCATCGTCACCTCTGTTTCAACATTTAACCGTTGGGCTATTGGTGCTCGCCCTGTCCTGCCGAAGCAGGTGGAATCGAGACTTGTACCTACAAATCCTGCATACAAATGAAGTCGTGTACATGTGCATATATATATAAAATCAAAGCATTAAATCAAGCACTGTACTGTGAGAAGGAATCGCAGCATAACAGAGCACTCGCAACCGAGTGATGCTACACTGTCCTTCATCACATCTATCCTAAGAATTATAATCTAATTGATAAACTAACATTTCTAAACTAACAATTCATCTCATGACATAATTCATTAAATCATTGCATCATAATATAATTCTGAAAATCAACTAATATAACCAACCATAATGTCATATGAAATAATCATGTCCATAATGAAATAACAACATCATCAAATGTATAACTATCCAAATCAAATAATAACAGTATCATCATAGTATCAAGGTATCAAACAAAGCATAGAAATAATAAATCCAAACAGTAAGAGGAGGGGTATTACATCCTCCCCCCCATAAAATCGGCTTACTCCTGGAAGCTGGTAAACAAAAAGGAAATAAAAGGAAATAAGATTCCCTAATACAGGAGGCATCCTCACACACCAAGATAGTGAACTAATCACCATTAGAAACTAGTATCAAGCTCACACATAAGAGTAACAAATAATATTAAAAAGTATTAGTAACATGGGGGTATTACATCCTCCCCCCCAAGGATATGGCTTACTCCAGGAAGCCATTAAATAGATAAGAGTAAGCACACAACAACCACACAAAGAACATGCCACAAACCACACTCATAACTCACATCACTAGAAACCACATCACACAATGACACAAGGGTTCATAGTGCATCCTTGATAGGAAGGATATCGGTGCATTGTGCACTACACCGAGGGTCCTATCCTTTCCCATCAGTTCCCTACACCAATGCCTTGAGACCGGCTAATGAAAGAAACTTAGGTTCACAACAAACACAACAAAAAATGAAACTCTAGACTCTAGGGACTAAACGCAAGGTTACATAGTGAGCACACATAGTGCCCAGTGTATGAACCTAGGCTCTGATACTTGACACTTGGCTTTCTGCTAAGAAAGCACCATTTGAATCCTTATGTGAAAGCCAAGAGTAGTAACCCAAAGTTCCTCTACAAGGATGCAGGTAGAGGCAGGTCCCTAAGCATGGGAAATATTCTACTTTCCCTTTTGAGAGGAAGAGGCAACTTGTTGCTGTGCTACTAGGTGAGTCACTTTCGGTTGTTCTTTGCCCCAAGTTTTGTACTTTACATAATTCCAATAAAGAAGGTTTGTTCTAGGAGGGAGCAGACCAACCGATGTAGGGAAAAAATGATCCAAAGAATAACCCCCATGGGATACCAATGAGTGGTATCTAGTGTCATTCACAACATGCACAACACCTTTGTGAGAGAACTTTAGACATTTATGAATAACAGAAGTGATTTTGTTCATTGAAGTTAGCCACAGGATGCCCAATTTCACCTAAATAGATTGGATTCTAGGATGACATCGAAAGTTGTATCTAGAACCCTAGATCCTACTACGATAGAAAGAGTTATAGAGCCATATGGAGCAAGAGAGAGGCCATCATACACACGTATATTAGATTTCATTTTCTCATATTCCTCCCTCTGTAATGAATTTAGCCACAACTTCTCCTCTGTAATAACATTCACTCGACTCATGGGGTCAACTAGTACACCTGTCACAATGGTTCTATTGAGGCGAGTAGGAATGTATAGGGGAGAGGGATTTTTATTAAAAGGCAAGTGATCTAAAGTGAAAATCACATTTGGCGAGCTAGTTGTAGGCTATGGGGGAGGAGTAGAAGTAAACAAAACCACATTTATGTATGTCAAGGCTTTAGGAGAGGCATCAGAAGGATCAATAATTAAGTTTATAGAGTGAGATGGAAATGGGTCCATATAAATATGCAACTTGCTATTTTCCTTCACCACTAACATATTTGTGTTTTGCTTATTTCCATCAAGGTGGATGGTACCATCATCGATGCAGTCTTGTATCTCATGACGTAGGTGTATGCAACATTCAGTATCATGCCCATGAACACGATGTTACTAGAAAAAGGTATTTCCATCATACCAATTAGGATAAGGCTCCTTACAGGGTTGAGGGTTTTCTAATGTTATAATCTTATCCTTCAATAGATTTTGTAGAATAGAAGAATAAGATTAAGATAATTTTCTAAAAAAATTATTGCACCTAAGGTCATGATCATTAGTCACAGAAACAATGTTTTCAACATCCTTTTATTTTCCTAAAATGGACACTATATATTTTCCTTTAGAATGGAAGTGTGAGGAGGATCCCTCAAACTGAACCACCATTTGATAATATTCCCACAATGCAACACACAGATGTGCGAAAAAAGGGTATTTCATTAAGGAAAATTTCTCCTATTAGGCTTGTTGTTGGTTGCCTATGAATACCTTTAGCACATTCGAGTGAGGCAGCGGGTATGAGATTTATGAAAATAGCACTTGGTATAATACAATAAAGCTAGTTATTTTCCCATGTTCTCCATGCTTACATTGGATGAGATCCGAGAAGGTCCTCTTTAGACTGATGTTAGCCTAGAATTGACAAAGAAAATAATTGATGAGTTGGTCAAATGAGAATATAGAATTGTCAAGCAAGGAATGGTACCACTCGAGTGTTGTATCCTTGAGATATCGAGGGAAAAGCTTCACCATTAGGGCATCATGGCGAAATAAATTCGTACACATCACATTGAAAGTGGATACATATGTCTGTAGATCCCATTTACCACCATACTTTTTGAACTTAGGAATCTCCATTCCCTGATGGAAAGAAGTGCTCAAAATTGTTATTGACAATGGACTATATTGAGAAAAGGGATGAAAGATAGGCTAGGAGGAGGCTTGAGATAGGTTCACCAACTAGTTTTTCATTTGGCCCATATTCTGAAGGAGAGAATTTAGAATAGGGTCTGAAGATGAAAAAGGTTTAGTGGAACCTCTTGTAGAACCACCATTGCCATAATGACCTCTGGAACCACTTTCAGAGCTACCGTTGTGACTACCGCTGGAGCCCCACCAGAACCCCCAATGTGACTTATGTCAGAGCCACCACCATGGCCTCTACTAGAGCCACCACCACCACCTCTCATCCCACCAGAGCCCCCACCACTAGGGATGGTAGGAGGGGTGAAATTGAAATCAAGGGGTATTCTACTTTCCTTGATAGTGTGGGGTTTCATAGAAGTAGAGGAAACACTAATCAAGGTTTTGGAACACAATGATCTACTAAGAGGGGGGCGAATCAATAGATATTAAAATTTTTAGCTCTTAAAACTTTTTGTACAAACTACTTTCTTTAACCCTTAATGTGCATATATTAATCATGTGATACAAAAATATGCTTGAACACAAAAGCATCACATAACACCATATGTACATGGAAAACCCGATATGGGAAAAACCATGGTGACCAAGGCTACTTGAGTCTACTGCTCAAATCGAGTGTCACAAATAAAATCTCTGTTACAATGTTTTAGGGCTACAACCCAAGGAAGCATCAACTACCTAATTTAGATGAAACCACTTCGAGGATGCAACAACACCCTATTTTAGCAACCACAACCCTAAGGATGCAACAAAACCCTAATTTAGAAGCCACAACTTCAAGGAGACTACAATCCCCTAATCTATGCCACAACTCAGTACAATGATAACAATTTCAAATCTACATAGACTTGGTTCTGTAAAACCTATAATGCATGATCACATTTAGTACATTGTTGCACTTACTGCAACTCACATTTTGCTACTATATCTTCACTCTCAACAACACACCTCTACTCTACACTCTCCTCTTCTCATAGAAAACTTCACTATTCTATCTTGGTACTCTACTCTTCTTTTCCCTTCTATAGTGTTTCATACATGTACACTATATACTCTCTTCTCTCTCACTCTTCCTCTGCTCTACACTACACTTTTTCCTTTTCTGTAGTGTCTCACACATCTACACTCTCCTGAATGCCAACCTAGATGATGTTCTATTTTACAGTCTAGGACTTTGCAAATGCATTATCTATCTGGTGCACATCTCTCTCTTTCTTGTAGACACATAGACACACTTTCTATCTCTGTAGCATACTCGAAAAGATGTAACATTGTTCAACACTCCATACAACTGCACTGTACACTCTCTTCTCTCTTTGCATCTATTGTACACTTAGAAATACATAATTCTACTCAGCACCCCATAAACTTGTAGACTTCTCACACACAGTAGATACAATTTCAATGAAAATTCTCATATTATCTTTTTTTCTTAACTCCAATGATTTGCAATCTCTTCCTCAAGATTCTCAACACTGTTCAGATCTTCTCAAAAATTTTGCTAAGGTTTCCTTAGCTTGCAAGATTCACCAACAAGCTACCCTTGCCTCGAGCCACACACCACTATCCAGCTCATCATTAAATCATTTGATAGGGTCTATCAGATATCTTCATTGTCACTATACCTCTGCATCAAGCCAATTTCACATTTAATTTGATTACAGAGAATTTTCCTCATTATCTTTATCAAACCCTAAAATATGATTATGCATTCAATGCATTCTTCTATTCATCCAATCTAATTTTATCTCAATCACCTATTAGGGTTTACCACATATCTTTCTCTACACCATACCTGTGCATTAAGGTTCACAACATTAAATTTTGTCTCAAAATTTTTGCTAAGAAGAGCATCCTAAAAAACCCTAGGATCAGATCTACATTAAATGCATTCTACTATCCATATGATTAGATTCGATCTAATCCAATCTTGATCACCCCTATAGATTATTTTGTCATCTTGAAGATTAAATCTTGATTCTATTATTCACAGGTGCAGTTGGACCAATTAAATCTTTTCTCTAAGTTAGTTACCAAATGAAACCCTGTTCACACAGACTTAGTCATTTGAGATCTTCATCTTTGAATTTGGGCCATCGATCTTCTCTTTCATGCTAGGATCCATTGGCTCTCATTCATTGTCATACCTTCAAATCTTGACCATTAGATAAGTGATCATTTAAATCTCCCCCATTGATCATATCCTTTATAACCATTATGTATCACTAAAACACTTAGAACAATCACATCCATTTCTGTAATGTAGCAATCACTATTAGATTAACTATCAATCAATATCCATCATTCACCACTATCTCGTTGGCTTTGACAACAAGTCCACAAAATATCCATGGGTTGGAGGGCTAGCACCATGTTTCTGCCTATGATGTCATTCTCCACTACTACTCAGCACTCATTGTGCATCATTGAAAGCTTCAACTCTTAACAATGCCTTAGCGTGATGCACTAACACCCAATGATGCAATAACATTTAGACACCTCCACATGCTGATGTCACATTCCACTAACATCACTCATCATTGAATGCTTGACTTCCTTTGATCTCATTAACATGATAAACTAAGACCCTACGATGCCATGTCATCCATTGGATGTTCTTAATTTCAATCTCATCCATACATCACATATCGCACAAATCATCTAGTCGCCTCGCTTCACAATAGTGATGTGAAGCGATTGGGAAATATGATGCCATGTGTCACTTGTCCCATCAAGGTACTATCCTCCATCACTTATTGTTGAACTTAAAAAAAAAAGTTCAACTTTCTTTTAGCGATGTACAATATCTAGTGATAGTTGTTCATCGCATATTGCTGAACTTATCACACACTCCAACTATCTTTCTGTGATGTGTGATATCAGGTGATGACAATGACTGAAATGACCACGTGAAGGGTTTGATCACTGAAAAAACTCAAAGGCCATAAGTTATAACTTAGACAACCTACAACCTCCAAATAGAAATCAATGATAAAATAGAAAGTTGTTAGGGCACCTTCTAATCTACTTGATTGTGACCATTGAATATCTTCATCACGTATTGTTGAACTTAAAACAAATATCAATTTTCTTTTAGCAATGTGCAATAACCACTCATTACATATCACTAAATTACAAACTATTTCTCAAATGTTTTCCATGATGCATGATATCCAATGATAAACATTGTATATTCAAATTTAATTTGCACCATTTGATCTTCAAAGGAACCCATCAGTGATAATAGCCAGATGACTAGGTAATGGGGCCGGTCACCCTCATGACTTCAACGACATAAGTTATAACTTACGTGGTTAATATCCTATGATAGGAAGTCAACAACATAATATATTTTCTATTGGAAAATGCCATGAATGTAAACACATTACAGTTTATCTATAAACCTAATATCACCCAAGAGCAGAAATAATGCATTCTTGGGTGCATCCTTCACTTTCTCGACCTACAAAGCACATCGCTAGAATTCTCTCAAAAATCCCATATCAAATCTACTACATGTTCACACCTTTGTCTTCTGGAAGAACCCTTTGTAAACCTCATGTTAATCTCACATAACAACAATGGAAATTTTGCAGAACCATACACCTTTCATCAACATCCTACACCATAACTTCTAGAACTAGATCTACTACATCTCCATAACATCTAGGCACACCACTGAACTATCATCAAGCCAATATCTCCCTTGCATGATCAATTCCACTTCCTTTTACATGAAATACACTTTTGACATCAATGCATTCACTAGCAACGTGTACCCATGCTACATATTCACTGTGAACCTTACCTTTCCTTGACATCGATGAAACTTTCCATTGATGCCATTATCCTCACTTGCATGAGAAAATTCATTTCATCTCTGATCCTCTTTCAACATGATAGCATTCTACCTTGTATGCTTTTCCCTTTGACATCAATGACAACTATATGCCAACAATCTCCCCCTTTGTCATTGATAGAAAAACTTAAATTCTCAATGATACCAATTAAGCAATTCAACATTTGTACCAGTATCATCTTTACTTTCTACTTCTATTGTTTCTTTCTCTAATGCTCCTCTTTGAGCATTTTCATGATTTTCTCCCCCTTTGACATCAATGGAAAAGGGATCACTCCTCCTGAAAGCATTCCCCCCCTTTGAAAAATAGTGCAAGCAGTCTACCGGTTCTCTAATATCCTCCTTTGACATTCCTTCTCCTTTTCTCATCCTTATGAGCATCTTCATAGCTTTCTCTCTTATGCTCTACTTTGAGCATTGCACACTTCTTCTCCCTTGTGCTAAATTCTTTTGAGCACTTGCACATCCTTTCTCCTCTTCTTTATCTTAGTTCACCATACTACTATAGCCTTCACTTCTTCTTAGCAATGGAAAAGGGACTTCACTACCCCTTTGGTTGATACCAACTGAAGACAATTTTTTGCTCTCATGCCAATTGCTGCATTCAACCTTTTTACTAGAATGGAAAAACCATATGCTCCAACCACCATATACCAATTAACAATATCTGATGCTAGTTGGAATGCCATTACATGCTCTAATTTGATCAGGTCAAATACTAGTTGTATATATTCTGATTCATGTTATATACAAATTGAATCATATATCATACACCAATTGATGATATCATGCATAGATACTGATTATCATTCTGATACCAATTGTGAATTTTTTCACTTTATGCTATGTACCAAACGATATATTAGATTGCACTGTGTCAAGTATAAGATAGATTTGATACCAATAGTAGTTTCCCCTTAGATCTTGCTCCATGCTTTACTAGCTTTATTTTAGGGGCTTTGTACCAACTAGACTATTCTAAACCAATTTTTAGTGGTCTGATACCACTTTAAAAAAAATTCATATAGAACAACTCCCCTTAATACATATATCTTCTCCTTGTAGACAAGGAGCATTTCTCTTAATGGAGCACCTACACCACTTTTTCTTCAATAACTGATACCAATGGCTGATATTAGTTTCTGTAGCACCATTTACTAATTTTCTAACACCTTGAAAAGCATTTCAAGGAGCCAAAATGTGACCATAAATCTGCAACCATCAAGTAATTATAAATTTGTAAAACATTATTTACTTGACTTGATCTCTCTCTTTATTTCTAGGGGTGGGTGAAATATCAATTTAGCTCCCCCTAGACTCATGCCCTATTACTACAAATTAGTTATGTAAAGTAGAAGCAGCCTCATGGAGTGCTCCCTGCCAATCTTTCTCTCTCCAAACATTATTTGTCCTTTTCTCTTTCTGATCATCCTTCTTCTCAAGAGTATGTGAAGCATTGTTCACTTTGGGGGACTTCTCTTCTTTTCATAATGTGCTACATGTCTTATATAATTTAATCTATAGTCCTTAGCTATGTGACCAAATTTATCACATTTGTAGGAAACTATATTCATATTCCTTATAGGAGAAAATGAATTTCTATTTACATTTTTTCTGCTCCTTTTATGTGCAACTCTACACTCACTAGCCTTATGACCAAACTGATTAAAGACATAACAATATCTATAAAAACATGATGAGTACCTAGTCATAGCATTTCTCTGAGCAGGATGAGAAGGTCTTCTTTGATTTGGCTTCTTCATGTATCTCGTCCTAGTAAATATTTTTGCAGTAGCTCCCTTTGTATACTAATTTTTTTTCAAGTTCCTAGGAACTGGTTTCTCCACTATCTTCTCTATTGTGGGCTTCTTTTCTCTAGTATCTTTCTTCTTATCAGCAACATGCTTCATTTCCTTATTTTTTTCTTCATCTCAATGGTTCCTTTTTTTGATCTTCCATTTCTAGAGGTACTTTCTTTTGAGAAACTTGAGCAGGCCTCCTCTTTCTTTGTGCAACATCTTTCTTCTTCTATAAATAAATTCTTTTGGTTTTGATGGATTTTGTAATTTTACCAATTCATCTAATATCTCAGAGCCACCTTTCATCTTTAGACCTTTTTCAATATGGTTTTTATCCTTTTCTAAATCTCTTCTCAAGGCCACTATTTTTCTTCTTCTGCATGTGTCTTCAAACTGACTATCATTTGATTAGATTCTTCAAGTCTTTTAGTCATTCTATCTATCTCTTTTTGAGAATGTAACTTGTGTTCTTCATTTTATTTTCTCAATTTCCTAATCTCATTCAAAGCAATAATGAGTTCATCTTCTAGGTCTACTCCTTCTTCTTCATTATCAGAGGTTTCATCTTCTTCATCTTTATCAGACCTTTCAATCTCTTCATCAAAGATCATTGGAAATGGGTCAACCCCATAGAAACTTCCATTTTCATCATCCGATCTACCATTTGCATCAAATGACCCACTTTCTCTTGTGTGTAGATTATTTTTACTATCCTTTTCCCTATTAGAATAATTTAATTCATCATAAAAACATTTACAAACAAGATGATTTTGATTACTTCTATGTTTCCTAAATCCATTTCTTGATCTTCTGAACAAATCAACTTGGTCTTCACTGGGCTCTTGTGCTCTAGAGGTAGATGTTTCTTCTTCATCATATCTTGTTGTAGCTTCACTCATACTCAAACTTTCGGATTCACTTTCATATCTCTAAATCAATGCATTCATTTCTTCTTTACCATCCTCTTCATACATTCTCTTCAAATTGTTGCAAACTTCAAGTGTTGTTTGACAATGCATGACTTTGACCAACACAGAACTTGATAGTCAATGAAGAATTATATCTCTTGTTGTAGCATTATCCTCATATTCCTTCTTTTAAGCTTCAGTTATTGGAGGTGTAGCAAGAACTATATATCCATTTACAATAGACATCCAAATATCAAATCCTATGGATCCCAATCATCCTTCCATCAATGAGCTCCAAAAAATATATCTTGATCCATCAAAGATAGGTCCATCAGATGCAGGTAGACTTTCTTGACTAACCATTGTGCTCACTCTACCAAGATCTACCCAAGCTGATTAAGCTTCTCCTAGGGAACCTAGGGCTCTGATACCAATTGTTGGAACACAATGATCTACTGAGAAGGGGGTGAACCAATAGAAAATATCTCTTAAAACCTTTTGTGTAGACTACTTTCTTTAACCCTTAATGTGTAGATATTAATCATGTGATACAAAAATATGCATGCACACAAAAAAATCACATAACACCATATGTATGTGGAAAATCTCATATGGGAAAAACCATGTTGACCAAGGTTGCTTGAGTTTACTACTCAAATCTAGTGTCACAAATGAAATCTCTGTTGCAATTTTTTAGGGCTACAACCCAAGGAAGCATCAACTACCTAATTTAGAAGCAACCACTTCAAGGATGCAACAACACCCTATTTTAGGAGCGACAACCCCTAGGATGCAACACCACCCTAATTTACAAGCCACAACTTCAAGGAGACTACAATCCCCTAATCTGAGCCACAACTCAATACAATGATAACAATTTCAAATATGCATATACTTGGTTTTGAAAAATCTAAAATGCATCATTACATTTAGTACATTGTTGCACTTATTGCAACTCACACTCTACTGATGTAGCTACACTCTTAGCAACACACCTCTACTCTACACTCTCCTCTACTCATAGAACACTTCATTGTTCTATCTTGATTCTATACTCTTCTTTTCCCTTCTATAATGTTTCATACATCTAAACTATATACTCTCTTTTCTCTCACTCTGGCTTTGCTCTGCACTACACTTTTCCCTTTTGCAGTGTCTCACACATCTAGACTCTCCTCAATGCCAACCTAGATGATGTTTTGTTTTATAGTCTAGGACTTTACAAATGCATTCTTTGTCTATTGCACATCTCTCTCTTTCTTGTAGACACACAAAAAACTTTCTATCTCTACAACATACTCGACAAGATGTAACACTCTTCAACACTCCATACAACTGCATTGTACATTCTCTTCTCTCTCTACATCTGTTGCATACTCAGCAATACATAATTCTACTCAACACCCTATGAACTTGTATACTTCTCACACACACAACAGATACAACTTCCTTGATAATTCTTAGATTGTCTTCTTTTTGCTTAACTCCACCGATATGCAATCTCTTCCTCGAGATTATCACCATAGTTCATATCTCAAAAATTTCTCTAGGGTTTCCTTAGCTTGCAAGCTTCACCAGCAAGCTACCTTTTCCTTGAGCCACACACCACTATCCAACTCATCATTAAATCATCTGATATGGTCTATCATATATCTTCATTGTCACCCTACCTCTACATCAAGCCAATTTAACATTTTTATTTAGTTACATAGAATTTTCCTCATTCTCTTTGTTGAACCCTAAAATCTTATTATACATTCAATGAATTCTTCTGTTCATCCAATCTGATTTGATCTCAATCACCTATTAGGGTTTACCACATATCTTTCTCTACACCATACCTATGAATCGATCCTCACAACATTAAATTTTGTCTTAGAAATTTTGGTAAGAATAGCATCCTGCAAAACCCTAGGATTAGATCTACATTAAATGTGTTATGTTTTCCATATGATCAGTTTCGATCTGATCCAATCTTGATCACCTCTGTAGACTATTCCACTGTCTTGAAGATCAAACCTTGATTCTATTGGTTGTAGGTATAGTTGGAGCAATTAAATCTTTGCTTTGTGCTAGTTACTAGACAAAACCCTATTCACACAGATTTAGCCATTTGAGATCTTCATCTTTGAATCTAGGCCATCAATCTTCTCTTTCACACCATGATCCATTGGCTCTCATTCATCGTCATATCTTGAAACATTGACCATCGAATAAGAAGTTATTTAAATCTCCTCAATTGATTATATCCTTTATAACCATTGCATATTGCTATAACACTTAGAACAATCACGTCCATTTCCATGATGAAGCTATCACTTTTGGTTTAGCTATCAATCAATTTGCATTGTTCACCACTATCATTTTGGATCCGAATACTACTCAACACTCATTGTGCATCGGTGAAAGCTTCGACTCTTAATAATGCCTTAGCATGATGCACTAACACCCAATCATACAATAACATCCAGACACCTATACATGTTGATGTCACATTCCACTAACATCACTCATTGCTGAACACTTGACTTCCTTTGATCTCATTACTCTGATGAACTAAGACCTTGTGATGCAATTTCATCCATTAGATGTTCTTCATTTCAATCTTTTCCATACATCGCATATCGTACAAACCATCTTATTGTCTCACTTCACAACAACAATGTGAAGCGATCAGGCGATATGATGCCACATGTCACTCCTCCCATCAAGGTACTATCCTCCATAGCTTATTGCTGATCTTAAAACAAATTTTAACTTTCTTTTAGTGATGTGTGATATCTAGAGATATTTGTTCATTTCATATCACTGAACTTATCACACACTCCAAATAGCTTTCAAAGATGTGGGATATCAAGTGATGACTATGACCAAAATGACAAGGTGAAGGGGTTGGTCACTGAATGAACTCAAAGGCCATAATTTTTGACTTAGATGAACTACAACCTCCAAACAACAGTCAATGATAAAATAGAATTTTTTTATGGCACCATCTGGTATACTTGATCATGACCGTTGAATGTCTTCATCATGTATCATTGAACTTAAAACAAATCTCAACTTGCTTTTAGCGATGTGCGATAACCACTCATTATGTATCCCTAAATTACAAACCCATTTTCAAAGGATTTTTGTGATGCATGATATCCAACAATAACTGTTGGATCTTCAACTTTGAATGTGTACCATTTGATCTTCAAAGGAACCCATAAGTGATAATAGCCAGATGACTAGGTAATGGGGCCAGTCACCCTCACGACTTCAATGACATAAGTTATAACTTATGTGACTGATAACCTACGATAGGCAGTCAATGATAGAATAGATTTTCTACTAGATAATGCCATGACTACAAATACATTAGGGTTAATCTGTAAACCCTAATATCACCCGAGAGCAAAAATAATGCATTCTTAGGCACATCCTTCACTTTCTTGACATGCAAAGCACATCACTGGAATGCTCTTTAAAAACCCATATCGAATCTATTTCTGGTTCACACCTTTGTCTTCTTGAAGAACCCTCTGCAATCCTCATGTTAATCTTGCATGACAAAAATGCAACATTTGTAGAACCATGCACCTGTCATCAACATCCTACACCATAACTTCTAGAACCAAATCTACTACATCTCCATAACATCTAGGCACAACACTAAACTATCATCATGCCAACATCTCCCTTGCATGATCAATTCCACTTTCGTTGAAATCAAAGGAACTTTTAACATTAATGCATTCACCAACAACTTGTACCCATGCTACATATTGACTGCAAACCTTATCTTTCCTTGACATCAATGACACTTTCCATTGATTCCATCATCCTCACTTGCATGAGCAACTCCATTTCATCTCTGATCCTCTTTCACTATGCTAGCAGTTTTCCTTGCATGCTTTTCTCTTTTGACATCAATGACAACTATATGCCAACACGAAGGGCCTATTTGGGCCATGCATACAAACATGGTAGCCATCGAGAACCTCTCCTTAGATGGTACCTAATCTAGTGTTATATGAGCATATTTATTCTTCAGTTATATCGGCGAGGTCACATAAGAATTCTACACCTGTTTGATCCTACCCCAACATATATCTCACCTCGCTAACAAACCTAGCGACTCTTGTCATATTCGGTGGTTTCTCTAATTGATTCATGAGGTATAACAATCTCCTATATAATGCCAAAATATTTTCTGCAAGAATGTGTATAGCCTCATCCTCATCCATGAACGAAGCCATAGGGGAAATTAGAGGAGTGGGTGCACAAGTGGTCTCATCAATGAAACCCATCTCATTTGTAAAACCTATAAAAACCAATAGTAAAACTGGAATGACCATCTTTTCCATTTGCAAGTGTTGAAAACTTCTTCTAACAATGTACCTAGAGATCATAGACTTGGTTGTGCTTCTCATAAAACCTCACAACACTCGAGTTTACAAGAGTCACGAAGTGTGAAGGAAAAAATATCAACACAAAGAAATAGATAGACTTTTTTCACATTAGGTTCACCAAAATATAGAGGGGGACCAACCACACCAAGGCTCTAGGTCATGGAGAGCCAAGAGCAGAAGGCTACCCTAATCTACCTCAATTTGGATAAGCATTCAACGTCAAGGATAGAGAATGAAGAGAACTCTTAGTGCTAGAACTATAACTCTACTAATCTAAGAGTTAAGTTAGGACTAAGCAAGCATGTCTTAGGAACTCAGATCATACCTTATACAACTCTCTATTAGAGGACAATAGTGCAAACCAAGGATGACATCATAGTACACTAACGTCTAACAGGTGCACTAGCATCCATATGGATAGAAAGTGAAAAATGATAGTAAAATGTATAGTGAACCTACTAACAGCTTAGGTGTTGAAATGTAAAGTAATAACAAAAATACTAAATGATAGAATGATGAAAATAAATAAGAAGATGATGTAGAAATGACAAGAAACAAAGGGGGTGGAAATGAACTCACAAAGGGTCCAGTTTTCCAACAAGCTCCACACGAACCTGTACCTACACATAACCAAGAGGGGAAAAATGTTGGAGCTATATAGGGGTTTCTTGCAATCAAACCCTCACTTTGGTGTTTCCACCTCTATGGACATCCAAATAGATAGATATGTATAAATACAATAAAGAAAACAATCTTGGAATGGGAATAAAACCAAGCACTACAAGAGGCACTAAGCTACTCAAATATAACAACAAAGTAGTAATACGAAAGTGTTACCACCCTCAACCAAAGGAACTCAAGGAAAATGAGAGAGGAATGCAAATCCACAACTATGGCAGATTTGACGTAGCCACAAAAATGCTGAAAGTAGTCTCGCAAGACACCAAGTTGTAGCTTCTATGGTAGATGTGAAGAATGTTGTGATTTTTTGGAGTTATGAAGCCAATAGTACAACAAGTGGCGAGAGTATGGAGAAAAACTTGAAGCTAGAATGAAAGAATTTGTAAGAAGATCTCAAAATGTGTGAAGCATGAAGAAGATGGACTAAAAGTGAAAGATAGCCTTTTGAAGAAGGTTTGGGAGGGAAAGAGTCATTCAAAGGTCTACAAGAAGGCACAAGGGCATTATGTTTTATCACCAATGGAGAACATAATTCCTCTACATATTCCAAAGGAAAGAATCCTATCAAGATGGAAGTGCATGATGCAGACATCCACATGCCGAACATGCATCTCCAACAAAAATTCCCCCACTAACACTAAAACAAGTGCCAAGTGGATGGGGTAAAAAATGAGGACATGGAATTACTTAGTCAGATTGGATTTTTCTAAGGTGGAGGGTGTAAAAGGGTAATTTTCAATAGTGTTGAAAATTCACTCCTATATAGAAAGACATTGAGAAGAATGTTGAGAAGATGAAAACTCAGTTGGAAGAGATAGTGATTACTCCGTTAAGGGTTCTGTAAAGAAATCAAAAGCTACTATTTTTTCTTCATAGGGTACTCTAGGTATAAGAAGGTTAGTTAGGACCTCTACCCCCTCCTACTATTACTAAGGCCTCTAGAACAAAGGATGTAGGGAGCTCAAAGATGAAAGAAACATCTGTCCCATCTGTGCAACAAATTCCTCCTAAGAGGAGAAGAAAAGAAGACACCTGAGAGAGGTACATTAGCTATGAGGATGAGGAAGATGTAGAAGAAGAAGGACCACCTTGATCCAAAAGAAGTCTGAAGCCACTAAGGAAGAGACAAGTACAAAGAGAACAAATATTTATATTGTAGATACTGAGAGTGAAGAGGAAGTGCAAAAAGAAAAGAATTTATTTTATTTTATTTTTTTCTGAGAAGAGAAAAGAATTTAGGTGAAGGAGAAAAATCAGCCAAAGGAAAGAGGGAGAAGAAAGAAAATACCCCTTTAGTAAGGGAGCACAGTCCCTTGAAATTTGAAGCATTATTTTATAGAATTTCATAATTTTGTCTCTTGGAAGAGACAACTAAAATGTATCCAAATTCAAATGATGAGGATAAGGAAACCATTAAAGAGGCCATCGTTAAGTACATGCTAACATGTGACAATCTCTTAGATAAATTTGAGGATAAATTTCCTGATGACTTGAAAAAAAAAATAACTATAAGAAGGTAAGAATCTATTAAAGAATCTATGAAGATAATGGTATTTTCCTTGGAGAATATTGGTTCTTCTTTAACACATGAAGAAAAACACAAATTGTTTAAACTTTACATCAAGAAATTCAGAACAAAACAAAGAGTCTCTTATGAGAAAAGAAAAATAAGACATTGAAATTCTATAGAATGAGACTCTGCAAAAGGTTGAAGAACTTTCTAAAGGGTTGGGAGTCCCTCTGGATAGTGGAGATCAAATGTAGCATGATTCATCTATCCCAGAAAACAATGAGCCTAATAATGTATTACAACATGAGCATGTACTAGTGGATGAGAATGTGCAAGAAGAAATGGTTAATACCCCTCCAATTGTGGAGGATTTTGTTGAAGAAAAGAAGAAATATGATATGCACGATGCCCCAAAGAAAGAGGAAGCTCAAAATGATCAAAATTTTCCTCCTCTGGATATGAAGAGAGATAATGAGAAGAGAGAAGACAAACAAGAAGTCCCAGAGAAGATAAAGGTACCAAAAGATGAAAAGTTGCATCCTTTGGATGGTGAGAAGTCTGAAGGAGAAGAGAAGAATGTTGAAGCATGTTATATCAGTGGTGAACAAGAGAAGAGTGAGAAGGAGGGAGAAAATTCTAAAACTATTGGTGAATCCTTTAGAGCCTCTAGAGATTCATTGAAGGATCTACTGGATATGCAATTGTAGTTTGAACTAGTAAAATCTACACAACTCCTATAGATTCTAATGTAGAAAGGTCAATTAGAAATGAGCAAGATCTCTCTCCTACAAAATTTATATCTTGGTGATGCTTTTCATACGTCCATAAGGAAGGAAATATTTTAAACACACCAAAAGAGTGCATAGTTGATTGAGGAAGTAGTTAAGGTATTGGAAGAAGGTATTTTTGGTGCAACTATAGATAATTCTCTATCTAATGAACAAAATTTGAAGTTGTTGTTGGATTCCTGTAAGGAATATTCTACCAATTTGGAAGAGAAATTGAAAAAGTAAATGGAAAAGAAGGTCAATGATAAGAGATTGACTAATATTTTAGATAAATACAGTGTTGCGCATGGTAAGTTGCAAGGAAACTTAAAAGATGTATAGAAATGCTTGGAAGAAGCAAAAGTTTTGTTTAAGCTTTGCTTGAAATGGCCTAATTTCACAAGGATCATAAAAGATGGACTCAATTGACTCAAAAATAGCTCAAGCCTTCGATGCTTATGATCCGACTAATGATGCAAATGGTGCAACAAGGGTAGAAATTGATAATCCACATGGCTAGTTCTTCTTATTGCAAAAGAATAAATGAAAGATCATAATGTAGTACAACCAACTCAAACATTTGGTAAGTCCAAAACTTACAAACATAATTGGAGTTTTAGTATATGTAGAGAAGGGTGACACAAAAGAATTTGGTGCCTCATTCCCCAGATGAAGGAGAAGATATCAATACTCAATTTGATAGTCAATGTGGTATTCTTTCCTTTGCTAAGAAAGATTCAAAGATAGGAAAGAAGGATTGGGAGGTACTCCTTATCAAACTGAAGGTGTCTAACAAGGGTATTTTACCCTTTGATAGTTCAAGGTGTATATTTTTGTTCTTTTTATGTAGGTTTTTTATTTTAATGTATATATGTGGAATTAGTTGATGGTGTTGTGATATAATTTTGGTCATTTCTGATGGATAATGTTGTTACAGGGAGCCACTTTGATGTAAATATCTTCTAAGGGAAATATTATTGGAGAAGTATGTTGTGTATATGAGAGAAGCAGTAAGGGGGAGTTACTCTCATGTATGTATATAATTGTCAAGGGGAGTATGCATGTATATATGTATGTATATATGTATAGTGAGACCTTTTCCCTTGATGCCAAAGGAGGGGAGTAGTTGGAGATGTTTTGGAGAATGAGAGCATGTTGCCATCAATGAAAAATGGAGAGATTGATGGAGACTTGAGTTGTTAAGGGATATTGTTGGCAACATGAGCATGATGATGTATGGATGGAGATTGATGAACATGATAGTGTATGTTGTTGTCATTTATGGAAACCCATGGTAGAAATAAACAAGTATTGGTCTAGTGAAGACCAAGTGTTTTGGAGATTTTTCCTAAGTCCTGGTGTATAGTTCAGTGTTACAATGAACCAATTTTTTGTTATGCATTGCTCTATTATGTAGGATCTTTTCAAGTAGTTTTGAGGTAATATTGGTGCATGTAGGAGGTGTTTAATTCCAAATATTCAAGGTTGTATGTCTTCCATAGTTGAAGATAATGTTGATAGAGTATCAACTCTATAATGGTAGTGTTACTAGTAGAGAGTGTATGTTTGAATGCTCTACATTCCATTGCAGATGAATATTTTTCTATGTGGTTTTGAGGAAGTGTTTACAAGTGTTATAAGTATGTGTGATTCAAGTGGAAAGTGTTTTTGCAGTCCACATGTTGAGTTGTTAATGAATAGTTGGTTCATTTAATTATTGCTTCACCCACTTTACTATGTGGTAATGACCAAAGGATTTTGGGGTTGTGCAGAGATGAGGTATGTAAGGAGAAGATTTATGGGAGTGATTATAGGTCTTTCCAACCTATTTTGGAGGTGTACACATTTTAGTTTATTCTGCAAGGTGTTTGTGTTAAATTTTTAAGCCAACAGGTTATGTGGTACAACGTTCATACAATTACATTTGCCTAATTGATGTTTTTGGCTGGTTATGGTATATATGCAAGGTTAATTCATTGTGTGAAGGATGAGATGTGATGCATGTGTGAATGAAAAGTGTGTGTGTGAGAACTAATGTAGTGTGAAGTGAAAAAGGTGTAGTGGTAAAGTATGAAGTGTGTTAAGTCAATTTTTAGAGCTTAATTGGAGCTATATCTTTTGCATGTTGCAAATGCATTACTAGTAGTTTATTTTCATATTGAGCCACCCTTTCTTCTATCTTTTTCTATTATGGGTAGTGATTCCTTGGTAGCGAGTTGTTCTCTTTATGGAAAATGAGTCCATGGATAGTGAGTCCACTATTTTTTATCAACATTGTAATTGGTTAAATATATTTTGAGCTAATCCTCACTGTGGTTTTTCCCTTTCAAGGGTTTTCCATGTAAATATGATGTTATTGTGTTTCTTTATGTGATGCATGCTTTATATGTTCCTTTCTATTACTGCAAATTTAATGTGATGCATTGAATGGATGTTTAAATTGATGAAGTTAATGAATTTTAGTGAATATTGATTCACCCCCTCTCAGTATTCTAGGTGTTCAATATAAATCAGTATTGTATCATAATATGGCGTGAATATAAATAAATAATAATAAAAAAATGTATCAAGGAGCATGACTATGTAATCCATCAAGTGCTTGTGGTTCATCATCTTATGGTTTTTACTATCATACTAATGATATAGATCAAGAGTGCATCTATGAAGCACTATGTGTAATTAGGATCCCAATCTCACCCCTAAGCTCCACTATTTTTTTGTGAGCTACATCTCTCACTTCTTGAGGTACATCTCTTTCTCCTTGATCTTTAACTCCTCTCTCATAGAGGTGATATGATCCATCAACTTCTAGAATTTAGGATGATTAGGTCCAATCCTACTACTACATGAATCCTTTGTAACTTGTATCATAACTAATTGACCTAGCTCTATAGAGTACCACATGCAATATCTAAACTATGTACTATTGTTATGGATAGGTTGCACTCTACTATGAGTAATGCTATGTGGACCCTTAGTTTTTCCTACTCCATAGAAATATATATCACATGTATAGCTATCTAATCCCCATAGACTCTCAAATCCTCATTAAAATCTTGTAGCTACATAATGAGTACAAAAATATTAATTATCCTATTGATGGTCATTTATGTCTTATAACTAGCCTACACACTCAACTTAAGATAGTATCTATTATGACTCAACCCATAAAGTTGATCCACTCTAATGTAAGAACTACAAAAAGAAAAGAAAATTCTTAATTAGTACATCAATCATATAATCATAAGACACAAAAAACTTCTATTATTCTAAAATTACAATACATAATCATAAAAAACATGTTCACCTAGATCTCTAAGCTACTAATCCAGATCTAGGTGGATTATTTGTATTATTACAAATTTTTTCATAATGGAGATCCTTGTAAGAATTATACTACACAACTCCCCATGATGACACTATTTAGGTGCACTACTAATATATGGTAGTGACTATGTGGATTGAGGTCAATCCTTGGGCCTCTCCTTTATAACTACTTAAGCCTCCTTTCATTATTTTCATGGAATCGTTATACATATCGGGTCCTCTTGATCCACCTCCTCCTCAATCTCCTCCCTAGTCACCTTCTCACCCCCTAAGGAATGTGGCCCTATATCTCAACTCCTAGGGTATCTATAGGATAAATAGGATTAGGTCATTAAATTTCCTACCATCACATGAACTCTAGTGCCTTCTTAATATCATATATTTCTAATATGGATGTTAGATCCAACCCATCACTAGTTGGGTCACCATATGTTTTTTTTAATGATGGTCAATTGACATTGATCACATGGTCTTATAATATTGCAGTAACAATACATATACAATGATATAATTGAAGTAGTTTATTGCACCTACCAAAAATACCTCAATACCCCCTTGGCATATTAAAATGCTACAATAATACTGTTTAGGGGACCAATTAATAACTAATACTACATATTAACAATTTAAGGTTATACCTTAGCCCACATCGACATCTCTCTATAAGGTCCCAAAACTTCATTTTATCCATGTATCCTACCAAAAGTGCACTGCTAGAAAATTAAGTGACCAAACTACCATTGACTCATCAATGGGTAAGAATGTACCCTTGACACATCCCTCTTGATTAAAACTACAAAAAAAAATGGTAATCTATAGGTGTTACACTCAAAGGACCATAGTTGAAGGAGGGTGCATTCCATTATACTCTAGCCCTTATGGTACATGTAGTGGCCTAGGTCATGTTATATATGAGAGATCATTCTCTTTCCCCAAGTAAAGATGATATATGACTTGTCTATAACTTGTATTGCATGAACAAGGTCAACATTTAAATGGGTTACCTCACCTATCTTGTGTAACATAGATATTAATGGTGATGATCATCACTCATATAACAAATGGGAACAATGTTACTCCTTGCTCAAGACACCTTGGGTTGATATGTCCCACAATCTTCTTAAGAATGATCCACTTGATCAGGTACTACTAACCCTAATACACATAGGCCATTTGTCACTACTTAATGATCGATATTATGCAACCTTATATAGGAAATCTCAAGGGGAAATACATATCCTCTAGTGTCACTATCATAACCCGTATGGGAAGATAAAAGTAATTTTTTTCTAGATCTTATATTTTCATAAATTCCATGAACATATGGTCATAAAATTACATCTCTGACATTTTATACACCTAGTAGATGCCCACTCAATGTAGTAGTGAGATATCATCTCATGTAAGAACCTATAAATGTCTTTGTGGTGATGAAATTATCATGCCTCTAGGGAACTAATGTAATTTAGGTGGCTCTTGTGGTAATAAAAAATTATTATATCAATATATAAATTTCAATCTCATTCTAAAAATATGAAAATAATCCATTTTCAATAGGATTCCTATGCCCCTAGATACTTGCACATTTTTTTCTATATCATCTAATAGATGTTAACACAAATAATAAATTCCCATCCAGCAAGATGAGTCTATCCCATAACATAGGCCCCCTAAGTGCTAAAAATGAAGAAATACATAATAAATTAAAAAATCACTCACTTTTCATACATGTAGCCCCTGCTCAACGCATTTCCTTAGCATGTCTAGTATGTGTGACCAATTCTTTTTTCTATATGAATTTTTTTCTCTTAAATTTATGTAGATGCTAAAAATTTTCAAATATTTACAATGAAATTGAATATCTAAAGTAAATTATTTTTAATATTTCTAATATTTTTATTTTCAAAAAATTGAGTAACCTCTACACAAAATTCATAATTTTTTTTTATATATAATTATATTTTTATGCCATCTTCACCATGTAGATCCTAGTTCTGTTGTCTTCACTATGAATTTACTTTCATAGCATTAATATTTTCCATAATAATTCTTTTAAAATAATTTCTATAACAATTCTTTGAATCACACATTAGTAAATTTAAAACCTTCACTTTTTTTTTGGTCTCATATTAGCAAGGAAAATTTATGAAGGGAACACATTCACCCTTTCCTTTTTTATAATTTTCTCCCCATATTTCTCTTCATTCTATTTTATAATTTATCCATTTAATATTTCAACAAATGTATTTCTAATCTTACACAATTTTTATATTTTCCCTAAAATTTTAATTTTGTAGACTATTTATCTTGGGGAGTCTTCCTCTAACTTGGAAAAGTTCTATATCAACTATGGAATAATTTTACATATCCTTTTTACATACTTTCCAAATTTCATCTATGTACTTTAACATACTTATCACCTAGTATCATCATCCCACTAACATGAGGAAAAACATAACATATAAAATTGCACACTTACAAAATCTCATATTTCATAAAAGGGCCTAATTTAGTGTCAACTCTTGTATCATTTTTTAGGTCCACTTAAGCCTGATCCTTTTCCTTTTCCCATTACATGATGATTTGCCCAAATTTTTGGACTACAATATCTCTCTAGTTTTCATTTTAGACATGTGTAAAAATCCTTAGAATTTAATTATGATGCAAAAATTATTCATGAATCCATGTGAAATATTTACCTCTTATTCCTAGAACTTATTGGATCTATAACTTTGGTTTTCTACATAGTTATTATGTAATGTTTACCTATTGGAATGCCCAACAAAGAAAGTAATGTTTTATATTCTTCCACCCAAACAAAGGGATGTTTTTTATTATCTTTTTAGCTCTCTTACTCTCCCTATTGGCTCTATTGGGATAAATTTATCATAATATCCATTGAATCTATTAGATTATTAATTTATCTCACTTCATTTGGTTGTTAAGTCTTTGAAAGGAATGCTTATCTTGGACATCATTCAAATCCATTAAATATATTTGAATCATTAGTAATATTGTTTTTGATTAGCAATAAACAAGTTTTGTGGGGACCAAAAACCCCTTACAAATAGGTTTTGAGGGGACCAGAAACCCCATACAAACAAAGAAAGATGGAAAAGATAGGAACACAGACAATTTGCAGCCCAACATCAATAGTCTACCAAAAGATATACAAGACAAAATAGACTATAAGAAATCAACTTTGAAGGGACTGAAAACCATTTACAACCATGAAATCACATGGGACTTAATCCTAAGACATCTTTAGAGAAACTACCTAACTCCACTAGGCACCAAATGCAAACTATAGCATCCACTCCATGGCAAGACAATTGCTCAACATTAAGCTAAAACAAAAAGGGCTACCAAAGCACCCTTCAAACAAAGAAGATTGAAGAGTAGTGGCATTCCAAACTGAAACACCATCCCAAAAAGCACCTCCATAGGATAGGGCCCCCCTTTATAGGGAAGGAAGATGTGAGAGATCCATCCACCAAAGCATCCCAACTCCTACTCATACTAACTACACCTCAATAGGAACAAAGAATGAAGAAGAGGACATTCCACTAGACCAACAACATACAACTCCACCTCAATAGGAGTGGGCTCTACCACAACAAGATCAAACTTCACCTCTAGAGAAACCACCAACTGTAGATTCTAGCCAAAACAAACCACTCCACTAGG
Source organism: Sequoia sempervirens (assembly GCA_007258455.2). Classification (NCBI taxonomy): domain Eukaryota; kingdom Viridiplantae; phylum Streptophyta; class Pinopsida; order Cupressales; family Cupressaceae; genus Sequoia; species Sequoia sempervirens. The sequence goes on from VDFB02271358.1 coordinate 463,461,347, forward strand.
ACAAGCACTCGCAACAACCTTAGGCATCAAAAAAGATGGAAATAAGAAACCAGACTTAAATAACAAGTCAGACCACAACACACACACCAGAGCCAATAAACTAACCAACTCCAATGGTATCAACCATAACTAGAAAAAAGATCCCCCAAAAAACTTCAACATCAATAGATTCCATAAGGGAGACCACAAAACATGTCTAAACACAACAACCTTTGAGAAAAGAAAAGAAGCTAACTCCATCCCCTGTAAAAACAAAAACAACAGAAAAACCCAATAGGGGCAAGACACAAAACAAAGAGAATCTCCTTTCATGAGCCAAGAAGGGTTCACCCCAAGCTAGATAAACAATAATTACAACTGGGTTTTAAAGAAAAAAATTAAGAGAAACCTAGACAACCAAGAGTGCTCAAGCCTAGCACCAATAGAGGACCCATAGCCCAACCAGAAAAACATCACTGCCAATAGCAAACCCTTGAGTCCCAAGAAAAAATGGAGCTCAAGAACAAGGGGAAAACTAACCCCAAGAGGAAATTTCAGAATAGGGCCCATAGCCCTCAACCAACAAGAACCCAAAATCAAAGAGAGTAGCAACCCACAGTAGCCAGAAGGGAGATCCAAAGCAACCCATAGCCAGGAAAGCACCAAGAAGCAAGAGGGACTCAAGATGAAAGGATACAATGAATGGAACATCATGAGAAGAACACAAGCCACCCTAACACATTGGTCATAGCCAAAAAAAGGCCAATCCAAAGGCAGAGCTACCACCAAAGCCACAGAGCAAACAAAGGAACTCGCTAGTTGCAACATAAGCAATGAAAACCCCCAACAAACCATAGCAGAAAGTGAATGCAAACCAAGACAGACCTCAAAAGCCAAGGCACTCCACACCACAAGAAAGGAAGGATGAGATTCCTCCCAAAGAGAAACAACTTGGTTGAGCAGGGACCCAACAACACCATTGACACAAGTTGAAGATAGCCAAGGAAATGTAGGAAGGAAAAGAGGGGAAATGCCATCATAAATTCCCACACACCCTCCAACAACAACAATTCCCTTAATGACACACCCTCTAGCTATAGAGAGCCAACACACATCATCCTCATCGTCTGCATTGCCTTCCCCATCCACTTTAGAAATCAAATCTACAGATCGTGCACTCTCGCTCCCACTTCCGTACACCATCTTTTTCCCTTAGATTGTAAGAGTCATAGTTATCATTAGTAATATTGTTCCATTTTATTCAAATAATATTATTTTTAAAATATTTCTGATCCATTATTTACTAGGAAAATATATTTAGTGTAAATCATTTCCTTTCTTGTATATTATTTCACAATGGTTGTTTTCTCATAAACTAGGGTTGACACCATTAACATTTGTTATATTTTTCTTTTATTAATCTTCATTCTTCAAGAACATGGGAAATGAGGACATAGGTTTTTTACTATTTTTTTGTATTATAGCTATCTATGGAGGTCAAAATACCAATATGTGGGTTTTTCTAAGTCAAACCCATAAAAAATGTCAATAATATTCTCTTTTTTCTATATTTACAAGTATTTGAAAGCACTCAATCATATAGAGGTTTAAAACTATTTATTATGTTGAATCTCTATTTTTTTATTCAATTTAAGATATTTTTAGTTTATTTATTTAATATATTATTGTAGCAATGGAAATAGTACACCCCACTTTTGAGGAATGGAGCATAAGGGTAGGGTTCCTATTTCATACTTATTACACTCAAGGAGACCTTAGAGATCTCAATCCAAGGATGAAGTAGGGGAAAGGGATCTTGCAATAAGGATCCTAAGGTGTGATTGAGGATAATAAGAGGGATAACCACCAAGCTAGGGCTTGGAAAGACAAGAAATGTGAATGATATGCAAAGTACAATGCAAAACCTAATTAAATGACTTAAGAAATGAAATTGAAATGCAAAATAAATGACTAAGGATGAACAAAGGTGCACCTGGAAGAAGGATGAGGCCAAAAAAAGCTCAAAAACCCTAAAAACTTGTTTTTTAATGCCTACTGGAACTCATGCACTAGTCTAGGCAATTTAGTCCTAGGCTAAGGTTTCTATGCCAAAACTGGAATCTCACAGTGGTTGATCTGAATGCACTAAAATATGGAAAATATGTTGTATTAGGAATCCTATGCAAAAAGTGGTGTATTAGACCCACTCTACTTTTTTTGAGGGTTAAGGCTCGAATTTGGTCTCCAATCTTTGTTCTTCCTTCCACACTTTGTTTCTGAATTTGAAACCTTGATTTGCAACCTGTAGATGACTTTTCTTGATGATGACAACCTTGTGACAACTTGATGGCCCTCTTCAACCTTGCAACTTGATCTTCAAAGGATCTTCAAGCTCCAAGACACCTAGATCTATAATCACACACCAAAGAGAAGAGAAAATTGTTGATTGTTAGGAAATAGGGGTTTTCCTAAGTCAAACATTGTTTAGGTAATTAAACCAAAAGATGAAACAATGAATTATGAACATGATACATGAAATATAGAGCATGAACAATGATACCTTGAATATTTTTTTGAGATTTAAATCAACAATTTAACATTATGTGGCCTTAAAGGATGTAGATCTTGATCTTGAATATGGATATGAAACTATGCTTGCAAATGGATCTTTAATGCTACTTCACAACACTAGCTCAACAACATGCTTGATGCTTAATGATCTTGACTTGATGATGGATCTTGAATTGCTGCAATAATTGATGAAAAAATCTTCCCTTGAAAGCTTTAGGAATGCTCTTGGATTCTCTTGTGAAGTCTTGTAAACTCTTGTAATCATAAACTTGCTATTAGGAATTCTCTCTTGAAAGTCTTAGGTGAAAATGAGTGAAATAACCTTGTATTTATACTTGTTTATGACAAATTTCTTGAAATTACAAGAATACAAGATGACGTCAAATCTAGGAAGATAAAATCCCACCAAAAAATTCTATTTAAATTAGGTCCTGAATTGAGTGGGACTCATATACCACAAGTGGCATATGAGTCCCAGTGGCTCAAAATAGGGGCACACACTCCAAGATAGGTCCTGATTAATGTGAAATTCAAAATCAAGTCCTAATACCTAGGTGGGACTCATATGCCCAAGGTGGCGTATGAGTCCTAGACCACTAAATTTGGGACACATGATCCAAAAAACTGAATTATGATTGGTTATTTGATAAATTTCAGGATTATCTCTTGAAAAATGCAATTAATAAGGCTTGTGGATGTAGAATAGGGCCAATTAAGGCATAGATAAGCCCAATTAATTAATAAAACCCTAGATTAGTGTGAAAGTGTTAGGATACAATTTACAATAGCATAAATAAGGCACCATTAAGTTCATTTAATTTACGAAGTCCCAAAACTTAATGTGAAGGTGAAAATAAATACACTTTACAATATTAAATTAAGGCAAAGTTAGGTCAATTTATCTTAGAAGAGCCCTAAATCCAATGTGAATGTGGAAAACACATTACAACACTATAGCAAGGCAAAATTAGGTCCATTTTAATGTTAATCATATTAAGTGTGAAAATGTCAATCGACGACATTTTTCTACACTACAATTATATAACTATTTTATTACCTAGTAGTTTGTTGAATATTGTTGTATCAATTTGAAAAGATTTAACCAATTATTGGGTTGAGACTATGTATTATAGGACATTCTATTTCCTAAGTTATATAGAAAAAAAGAATGTGTACATTTTTTATGACACGTTAGCATCCTAGATAGTGAGCTCAACACCTAGTGTTAGGTTTCATTCTTCTCCATCTTATCAATTATATAATAAAATTGATAAATCATACTTGAATTTATATAAAGTAGCATTTTCTTACTCTCTTTAATGATATAGTTGAATAAAATACTTTATTTTTCTAAGTCTTACTAAATTATTTCTATGAAAATGACTATTATTTTATTATTTTATTACTATATAAAACTACACTAGTATGATTTAAATTTTTGAAATTTGAAATAGTGTATATTTTAGTTAGAAAATAAACATTCATAGTTAAATAAAATTACCTCTATTACAATACAATTTACAATAACATAAAATTTGGGATAGAGACCAATTTCATATTAAATCTTAACATTTTTTCTAAAACCAAAATATTCCATAACTTTTGCAAAAAAGTTTCATGAATCATGGTCATACGCCTTCATTAAGTCTAGTGTTAGTCTAAACCTAGATTTTCTATTAACCTCCATAGAGTGATAAAATTCATGAATAGATATAATGGAGTGAATAACTTATATATCCAATCAAAAAACCACTTTTCTTCTATACAATGATCTTAGGAAGATTTAGCTATATCCTTGCCATATCGATCATAGAAAAAATTGTAAACCAAGTTACACAAGCTAATAGACAAAAAAAAGAAAAAAGAAGAAGAAGAAATAGGTGGTAGCTCCAATATTCTTAGGAATGAGGACTAAAAAGGTAGATATAAATTATATTAACACTCCCCCACTTTCAAAAGCATCCCTAGAAAGTACCATGGAATCCTTCACCATAATATGCTAAAGCTTCTAGAAGAAAACATTGAGAAAACTCATCTAGACTTGGGATCTTATTGATTTGAATGGAAATGATAGAAAATTTGATATCCTCTTTTGAAAGAGATTTCATAAAATTAATAATACATTAAACATAAATGATATTATGAACCATCTCCTAAATATCACACTAAGAAATAGGGTCCAAATCATTATTTTTAGAGAGGAATTTCTTAAAAACCATCTTTTTTCTGATGGAATTTTTTTATAAAATTTTATTTCCATCAACTCGAATCTCTTTAAATTTTATAAAAGATCGATGATTTATGTTAATCATATATACTTTTTTCTTAGCATTTTAATCCTATTCCTTTTACTAGATCACACTTTATCTTTACCTCTAAAAGTCTTCCTCTTTATAAATAATAGAGTTAATATCACATAACAAACCTCTAGCATTCACCATTAAATCATTATTTAAGTCCACATTTTGAATTCCATTTTGAAAAATATTTAAATTTTCCTAGAATTCATACTTCTTAAGAAAATATATTTCCAAATGAAGTGTTTTTCAAATTTTTGACATTATTAATAATTTTGAAATTTAATCAACAAAGATAAACTATCCAATAATTTATTTCAACATTCATCAATTTTTTTATTAATATTAGCATGTTGGGTCCATATTTTTATAAATTTAAAAGGAAACCCTTTCATTTTACCCTTCTTATCAACATACTTAACAATCAAAGAATGGTTTGATTCTATCCTTGTTAAAGAAATTAAAGTATAAAATAATTATGCATTATAAGGTATTGATCAAATATGGCCTAGATAAGAGATGAGTGAACTTTTTAATTGTACCAAGTATAATTGGAACCTTAATATTCCAAATCTATTGAATAATTATTATTGATTAATTCCATGTGGTCTTCTTGTTTATCTAAGAGCACTTGAGAACCCCCTTCTCATTTTCATTTGGAGGATAATTAAAAATCTTCGTAGTTATCCATGTTAAGTTAGTATGTATTCTCCTAACACTAGCAATATACTTACATAATTTTTTTCTAACTCTCCTAGTATCATATAGGAAATTATCAAACATGGATTATCCTTCTTATGGTAAAAGGAAAATAACATGATTAGGATCTATAATAATGAAAGGACAATCCAATATAGAAGGGTTTCAAAAATTTAAAATATCACATTAATTTATTGCAACATCAATGCCATCACATCAGCTATCTTTGTAAAATTTATTATTGATTTTAACAACTCTCTCAATGGAAATTTAATTTCTTTAAAAAACATAATATTAGGCTTATTAAACCTATCTAAGTTTACCATAAGGTTTTTATTTTATGATTTATCTAATTCCCTAATGTACTCTATGACCATATTTTTATATTTTTGAATTTTATATACCCTTGGATCACATTGTATCAAGAATATGTTGGTTTCCATTGGATACATAATTTCTTGACTCATTTTCCCTAATAACCTTAAAGATTATTATTTTATTAATCTCTTTGTATGACCCATAATATACCACTTTTCTTATTCTATAATCTTGAAATGGGATTCACATATTATCCTAAATGAATCCTTGCATCACTTTGCTAGAGAAGAGAACCTAACATATATGAGTTTTTTTGTTTAAAAAAACTTAAAATAATAGGGATCTTCAATTTTTTATATGCTAAGATAACCTTCACTACCATATTTTCAACTACACAAGAGTCATATTCTCTAGAGTAAAGTATTGCAAGCATGGTGTTGGTGTTGTCATTGATGTCAAAAATTTGGAGATTGTTGGTGTTGTCAAGTGCTTGTGCTAGTATTCATGTATTGTGGTTTGATAAGAAGGTGTTGTGGTACTATCAATAGTGTTTTCATTGATGTATCTATGGATAAGAGTTGTAGTTGCAGTAAGTTCACTTGGTTTCTAAGTTCATTTGAGAAAAAATGAATAAAAGAGTGTGTAGTGTGACAAAGGTGTGTTCAATGTTGTGCTTCGTATTTCTTCATGGTTGAAGATATGCTTGTGTGGTTTGGACATAATGATCAAAGGTGTTAAGAGGTTTTATATCTATAGTTTTAGGTTTTGGATCATTCTACAATAAAAGTTGTTTTTGACAGTTTGTCTATCTATATAGAAGGTTGTTTGAGAGAAATGATATTGCTCTGTATTTCTCCACAGTAAGGTTTATTGTCTTTCAAATTTGAAAACATTCTTATATTTTTTGTAACTTCCTTCCTTTAAGGTTTTAGGTGTTGAGGTGTTCCAAAAGGTTGTTTAGTAAGTTGTGTTCTATGGCAATGTGTCTAGTTGCACAAAATGATGGTGTTCTAGGTTTCAGGTGTGGAAAAGTTGCAATATATTTTGGTCATGCTAGAATATTTTGAGATGTGTGGATGTTGTTAAGTGTTTTTGTGTGGTATGTATGACCTATAGAAGCATGTATGTGGTCTCTTGTAGTTTTAGTGATGAGGGCCACACTGCCCAAAAACCCACAAAAATCACAACATATACCAATAGAGAAGATGCGAGACAGAAAAATGAGTCACTTTCAATTATTTTCAGAAAATGTATTTGTAGAGTCAAAGCTTACATGCTACAACCTCATGGGATTGATTCATTACAACAAAATCAACTCTGAAAAGAAAATATAGTATTCGGAGCCACAATCTACACTATCGGGGCCACCTTCTACAACCCCCACTTAACCCTTTTTATTTTCCCCAATAACCACCCAAGAATGTTCTAGAAATTTTAAATTTCCCTTTTTGTTTTGGCGTGAAAAGTCCCACCATTTGATTTTTGTCCTAGGAAGAAATTTTTTAATGAAATTCACTTTTTAGAGGACCAACTTCATGGGGCCATAAATTTTGATCCAGGTGCCTAATTTTTATTATTGCATATCATTGGAAAGCTCTCGACCAGATCTACAACACATAAGCCCATCATAGGTTGGTTCAACCACTTTTGAGTTGTTTCGAGGCCTCTAAAGATTTATATATGAATTTGAAGCTGGATTGGAGAAATTTCTCAGGATGGAAAATTTAATTTCTCTGAAACCATGTAGGGTATTGAGGTGATTCTTTCGTGATCAAAAATATTTTTCAGTTATGCTCCTTGGGGTAAATTTTTAGGTCCATACGAGATCGTTTAGGCAACTTTCTAAAAATAGTAAGTTCCCAATTTTTGTTATTTTTGATGCTTGATTGTCTTACACCCGTTAAGTGCCATCATGGGACTCAAAAAAACTAAAGAAAATAAAGAAATATTTTTGTTTTTGGGTGATGCAAGATTTCCCTACACTGTTAGATGCTACTACATCAGATACATAGGGTAATTTAAAAAGTGACCCTATCACTTCTCAGGAGTTAGAGGGAAACCAAGATGGTTAACCTTAGCCTCAAACAACCATGATGAATCTTCAATAATCCTTCCTCTCCATTTCACCAAGTACTCTACATATTTCTTATTTCTTGTGCTTCTACCCGCACGGCTATCCAAGATTTCTTCTATCTCTTCCTTCTCTGAAGTAGGTGATGGAATTTTCAACTATTCATTTATCGAACCCTCCTTTATATCACCTTGATGATACAACAATATTGAACACAAGGGAAATGTTTATTCCACTAGGCAACTCTACCTCATAAGCATTTCTTGATCATACTTCTTCAAGATCTTGCATGGTTCAAGTTGCTTCATCTTTAATTTGTTGTATGTACCAACTAGAAACCTTTCCTTTTGCAAATGAACCGTGAATTCATCTCCTACCTAGAACTCCTTATACCTCCTTTTCTAATCTTCCTAAGCCTTATATTGTGATTTCATCTTGTTGAGGTGTTTCTTCACTTCTTCATGCAAATTCTTTAGGTGCTCAACAAAATATTCAGCCTCAACACTACTCTTCTCCCCCTTATCCATCCTTCTTAGTTTGGAAGCAATTCTTGGACTACTCCCATATAAAATCTGGAATGTTGATTTACCAGTGCTCCTATTGATAGAATTGTTGTAAGGAAATTTCACCTATGGTATACCCTTGTGCTTATCTCCAACTAAACATCTTAGCAGGTTATTCAAACTCTTATTCACCACCTCTATTTTTCAATTGGTTTATGGATCACGTGCAGAACTAAACTTCAAATATTCTTCAACATCTTCCATAATGTCTTCCAAAAATAACCAACAAATTTGGTATCTCTGTCTGAGACTATATTCTTTGGTAGACCATGTAGTCTCACCACCTCTCTGAAAAAAAACTCTACAACATGAACAACATCATTCGTCTTATGAAATGGAATGAAATATGCCATCTTTGAAAATCTATCCACCACCACAAATATGGAATCATGCTCTCTTTGTGTCCTTGGAAAGCCAAGAGAAAAATCCATGCTAATATCCTCCCATGGCCTCCTAGGTACAGGTAATGGCTGATACAATCTAGTATTCTAACTTGTTCCTTTTGCAATCTGGCATACTTTGCAACTTTGTACAAACTTCTTCACATCTTGTTGTAACTGTGGCCAATAATAATTCTCACTAAAAATATCAATGGTCTTATCTCGACCAAAATGTCCATCCAATCCTCCACTATGCTTCTCCTTGATTAGATTTTCTCTCATATAACTCCTTGGAATGCACAGTTGGACTCATCTAAACAACACCCCATCTTGGATTAAGAAATCCAACCATCTCATCCTATCCAATGTAACAAGTTCCAAACAATCCTTCCAAGTTTCTGCAAAGTTTGGATCTTCTAGATACAAAATCTTGAGTTTATTGAGCCTAACAACCTCTATATTCATCTCTATCGACAAATTTTTCCTTCTACTTAAGGCATCTGCAACTTTGTTTGACCTTCCACTCCTATGCTTTAAAACAAAAGTATAACTCTACAAAAAACTCAACCCATTTTAAGTGCCTTTGATTCAAATTTCCTTGACTATTGAGATACTGCAAAGCTTGGTGATCAGTATATAAAAAAATTTCTTCTAGAAACAAATAGTGTCTCCATTTCTTCAAATCCTAAACTATAGCATAAAATTCTTGATCATAGACATACTATTTCTTCTTAGCATCATTTAACTTCTCACTAAAATAGGCAACAATCTTACCTTCTTGACTCAAAATAGCTCCTATGGCAATGCCACTAGCATCACAATCTACCTAAAAGGCCTTATTGAAATCTAGAAGTTCCAAAACAAGTTTCTTTGCAACTTTCTTCTTCAATATATCAATAAAAAATTATCTTCTCTTGTAGTCCACTTAAACTCTTTTCTATCCCCTCTCACTGCTTCAGTTAGAGGTGCAAAAATACTACTAAAAATCTTAATAAACTTTCTATAAAAACATGCTAGACCATGAAATTATCTTACCTTTGTAACACTCCTCAGGGTAGGCCATTCGATGATAGCTCTCACCTTATTTGGATCTATTTTAAGACCCTCTATTGAGACAATAAATCCCAGATATGTCAACTCCCTTTTACAAAAGTACATTTCTTCAAATTAATCAACAGTTTCTCCTTCCTTAACTTCTCAAAAACTTTTCGGATATGTATCAGGTGCTCCTCCAATGTCTTACCAAAAATTAGAATACCATCTAAATAAACAATAATTATTTTCCTAAAAATTATTTTAATACCTCATTCATAGGTCGCATAATTGTGATTGGTGCATTGGTTAGCTCAAAAGGCATGACTAACCACTCGTACAAGCCCTCCTTGGTTTTAAAGGCTTTCTTACATTCATCTCCTTCTCTAATAAAGATCTGGTAATATCCACTCTTCAAATCTATCTTCGTGAATTACTTAGCTCCACTTAAATAATCCATAATGTCATCCATCCTTTACTTGATGGTGATCTTGTTGATGGCTCTAGAATCTATACACATCCACCATTCCCCATTCTTCTTTGGTGCTAGTACTGTAGGTACTACACATGGACTCAAACTCTCTTGAATCAATCCCTTTTGCAACAACTCATGCACTTGTCTGTTCAACTCTTCACTCTTTGTTGGAGTCATATGATGAGCTACCTTATTTGGAAAACTAGCTCCAAGAATCAGATCCATCTAATGACTAATCTTTCTTACTAGAGGAAAACCTTCAATTACGTTATCAAAAATAATAGCTTAAAACTCATTCAACAAATTTGAAACCTCTATAGGTACCTCAGTAGTATCTTCTTTATCAACTCTAGGGATCAATGCAAAACACATATGCTCATACTTAATACCTTCTAGGAACTTTCTTTGATCAGCCAAACAAATTCTTGCATTTTTGCATACCTTTTCCTCTACCTCTTTCAATGGCTTCAACTTATGACAAACTCCATCATTTGTCAAAGAATAGGTGTTGGCATGTCCATCATGTACTGCTCGTCGATCAAACTGCCATGGTCTGCCTAACAACATATGACAAACATCCATGGGAATAATACCACATAATTTCTCATCCTGGTAATTTCCAATCTTGAACTTTACCAAACATTGTTCATTTACCAAGGCTTTATGGTCCTTCTACAACCAAGCAATCCAGTATGGGTTCGAATACCTTCTTCTCTCCAAATGAAACTTACTAACCATTCCTTCTTAAACAAGGTTATCAATACTACCTCCATCAATAATAACATTGCAAACTTTACCTTCAAACTTACATCTGGTGTGAAATAAATTCTTTCTTTGAGTTGGATCCTTCTCCTCATTCAACAAGTCTCTTCTAGTAATAGGAACCTCTCCTCTTTCTGCATCCTCCAAATGTGAAGACTCAACATCTTCATCAACATGTGCAACTCGTGCATTACCCTCAAGTCTTCTATTTTTCCTTCCTTGATATTGAGGAAACTCATAGGCTCTATGTCCTTCTACTTCACACTAGAAACAGGTGCCACAAAATTCTCCTCTTCCTAGTCCTTCTCTAGATCTTCCCCTTCCCCTTTGGTCTCCATTATTTTGATCATGAGGAAGTTAAGTGTTATCTCCTTTCTGGTTCTGGCCACTACTGGAGCCTTCACCCTTCTTTTTATCTTCATTTTGACCTCCAAATGACTTTCCACTGGTCTTTCCTCCATGACCTCCACCTTGTTGTTTGTTCTCAAACCTCTTGTTCAGTCATCCTTCAACCTTTAGAGAAAACTGATAAGCATCCTCAATGGTGGTCATTCTTACTAGTGAAAATTCTTCCTATATGCTTGGCTTCAACTCGTGAATAGAACAAGAAACTTTCTCTTTGTTCACCTCAAAATGTCCTATCCAGATCAAGACCTTGTGAAATTTCTCTGTGTATTCTTTCACTGTCCTTTTCCCTTGCCTCAAGCTCTACATCTTATTGAGAAACTCTAATTTGTAATCGGCTGGAATAAATTATTTCTTCAATTTTGACACCATTTTTTCCCATCTAGAAATTTTATCTTTCCCTTGTCTTCCTATTTCTAACTGGACCTCTTTCCACCATATACTGGCATGACCTTTCAATTTTTTCTTTGCAAACCTCACTCTATGAGGATCTTCAATCTCCTCAAACTCAAAAAATTCCTCCATGTCATTGATCCAATCAATCAATTCTTCAGGATTCACATTTCCACTAAGAGTTGAAACCTCCATTTTAGGTCTCTTCCCAATGCTTGAGATTTCTCACAACAGTCTTCTTTCTTCAGGATCCATTGGATCCTGCTCTTCCTCTACTATTTCCTCTTCCGTTCCATCTTCACTATCATCTCTGTCTTGTTGCACATCTCTTCTTCAAACCTCTTGTTGGAAGGTTTTTAATTTCCTTCTAAGGGCTCTGATTTCATCTCTAGGTGGATCTCTTCCTCCACCACCTCAACCTCTACCTCTACCATACTGGGCAAGTCATGAAGGCATCTTGAACTCAACCCACACTCACAAGTCTAGCTACAACTACCTCAAGTTCAACACTCTATTACAGGCTCAAGAACTCTTGCTCTGATATCATTTGATGAGGGCCACACCACCCAAAAACCCATAGAAATCACAACAAATACCAACATAGAAGATGTGAGATAGAAAAAATCACTCACTTTCCATTATTTTCAAACAATGAATTTACATATTCAAAGCTTACATGCTACCGCCTCACGGGCTTGATTCATTACAACAAAATCAACTTTGAAAAGAAAATATACTATTTGGAGCCACAATCTGTACTATTAGGGCCACCTTGTACAACCCCCACTTAACCCTTTTTATTTTCCCTAATAACTACCCAAGAATGTTCTAGAAAGTTCAAATTTCCCCTTTTGTTTTGGTGCCAAAAGTCCCACCATTTGATTTCTGCCCTAGGAAGAAATTTTTAATGAAATTCACTTTTTAGAGGACCAACTTTGTAGGGCCATAAATTTTAATCTAGTTGTCCGATTTGCTATTATTGCATATTTTTAGAAAGTTCTTGATGATCTCTACAACATGTAAACCCAATGCAGGTCGATTCGACCACTTTTTGAGTTATTTTGGGGCCTCTAAAATTTTATATCTAAATTTGAAGCTGCATTGTAGAAATTGCTCGAGACAAAAACTTTAATTTCTCCAAAACCATGTAGGGTATTGAAGTGATTCATTTGCGACCATAAATGTTTTTCAATTATGCTCCTTGGGGTAAATTTTTAGGTCCATACGAGCCCGTTTAGGCTGACTTACTAAAAATAATAAGTGCCTGATTTTCACTATTTTTGATGCCTAATTGTCTTACACCACTTAAGTGTCATCATGGGACTCAAAACAACTGAATTTTTTTTTTTTTTTTTTGGGTGATGCAAGATTTCCCTACACTGCTGGATGCTCCTGCATCATTTAGTTCAATTTTGGATGACATGGCATGCTAGCACTATTTGTAGAGGTACCTCATGGATTGTGGATGTGTTGAGTAGTGTGGTGATGTGGATTTGGGTCCTAGCTAACCCTTCGTGTGGTCATCATTATATTCTTTCCACCATATAGGTGTTTGGTGCTGACCTATTTGGTGTTGCATATTTTAGGTGCATGCATTTCATTAAGGTTGACCTAATTGAGATAGTTTATGTCACATATGGTATAAGTGAAAGGTGAGTTATTAGAGATGTTGTGTAGTGTGTGAATGATGTGGATGTGAATAAGTGTAATGATCTAATTGTGAGCTTAAATTCCTATGACTTCGGATGTAGTGAGAAGAAGGTGTCTACATTTTCAGTGTGTTTAAAGTTGCTAGAGGTGGTGAGCCAAAGGTTGTGGATGTCATAGAGTTGTCGTGGTCGATTTGTCATGTTTCCTTGAGATAGTGAATCTCTCTATAAAATTTTCTTGTATTCTTCTTTCCTCTTAGTAGTAAGCCACCTGATAATGGGCCTTCTTCTTTTGGGTAGTGAGCCTAGTTTTTATTGTTTTTTCATATGTTTACATTCTACTAATACATGATAAGGGTTTAAAGGTTAACAAGGGTTTGAATGCTTTAATGAGGGATTGAATTATTTTAGTGTAAAAATGATTCACTCCCATCTTAGTTGTCTTGTGCATCTAACAATTGGTATCTAAGCTATGGTTCCTTGAAGAAAGCTTAACCTTTTGAGGTAGATCTGAATGGCACATAGGAAGGGTGTTAAAGATCTTATGTTTGATGGAAGAAAATATACTTATTGTAAAGCCAAGATGGAGTACTTTTTCGTCTCTCTTGGATTTGGTGTCTTGAATTTTGTTGAAAAGGATACACTATGTCTATTGTTGGTCCAACAAGTGATAATGAAATCAAGGAATATGAGAGAAATGGTAAATTAAGGAATGCTATTCTAAGCAGTCTCTATGATTTTGAACATGGAAAGGTGATAAGTCTAAAATTTGTAAAAGATCTTTGGAAAAGTTTGGAGAGAATTTATGAGGGAGATGATAAAGTCAAGCAAGCAAATTTACAAAACTACAAATCCAAATTTGAAACCCTAAGGATGTCTAGAGATGAAGATACTACAACTTGCATGCTTAGAGTGGATGACGTTGTCAATACCATCAAAGACCTCTTGGTGGTAAGCTGGAAGAAAGTGAAGTTGTGAAAAAGGTACTAAGAACTCTTCCTAAAACTTATAGCTCTAAATTTTCTACTATTGAGGAAGCTCAAAATTTAGATAATTATTATAGAGATTAGATTTTTGGTACTTTAATTTCTAATGAATTGAGAGAGTTTGGTCAAGATGCTACAAAGAAATAAATTTCCTTTAAATTTTGCAAAGTAGAGAATGATGATGAATTAGATCCGAATGATCTTGATGAGGTGAAAGAAAATTTTGTAAGGAGATTAAGAAAGGGTGCTAGAAAATACAAAAGTAAGTTACCCTTTAAATTTTTCAATTATGGAAAGAGGTCATTATGCTTCTAAATGTCCAATCAAATTTTCAAGTGACAAACCTTAGGATCATAAATGAAAATTTATCTTGAGAAGACTTATTATGTTGAAAGATACAATGGTGTGTCTGATGATGAGGAATCAAACTATCCTAATGATGTCAGTGATGAATGCTTGTTCATTGCTCTAAATGTTGGAACTAATTCTATTAATTCTAAAATATGTGTGAAGGAAAGTGCTCTGGTAACAAGTCACAACATTGAAGGAACTATAATGACTTCTTTGCATGCAAGAGAAGAGAGGAATTATTGGATAATTGATAGTGGATGCTTAAACCATATGACAGGGGATAAGAGTAAGTTTGTTAAACTTCAAAGGTATGATGGTGGTCTTCTTAAGTTTGGTGATGACACATCTAGTAAGATCTATGGAAAAGGTTCAAATATTTTTGATGGAAAGCATAAAATATATGATGTTCTTTATGTCAAGGATCTCCAACATAATAGATTCTTAGTGTAGGATTTGTGTGTAGTAGAGGATATAATTTGGTGTTTCAAGATGATGATTGTGAAATCAAAAAGGAAGATTTGGTGCTTTGGTTGCTGTAGGAACATGGATAGAAGGTAATGTTTATCAACTTAAAGGTAGTGGTACTAAATTCTTTATGTCTCAAATTAATGAAAGTTGGTCCTAAGGCATCAATTTTAACAGTCGAGTGAAGATCGGTTCTATTGATGCTATGAGATCTATTAGTCAAAGATTACAAAGCCTGTCAAGAAAACATGCAAAGAGTGTCATTTTGGAAAGAAGACTAAGAAGAGGTTTACAATTAAATAATATTCTACCACAAGACCTTTGATGTTGGTGCATATAGACCCGTGTAGACTTAAGAAGCTCACATGGTGACATGTATTTCATTCTATTGATTGATGATTATTCTAGAATGACTTAGGTGATATTTCTTAAACAAAAATTATAAGTTCTAGATAATTTCAAATCATTTAAGTCTATGGTTGAGAATGAAATGGATGTAAAATCAAGTGCTTAAGGTCTAGCAAAGATGGTGATTTCAGGTCTAATGAGTTTAACATTTTTTGTGAAGATCGTGGGATTAGTAGGAATTTTTTAGTCCCTATAACTCCTCAATAGAATGGAGTTGTGGAGAGAAATAATAGAAAAGTTCAAGAAGTATCAAGGAAAATGATGATGGAAGAAAATATATCAAATATCTATTGGAGAGAAGCAATTCATATTGCACTCTACATTGTTAACATAGGTCAAGCAAAAGTGAATAGTTCAAACATAGGTCAAGCAAAAGTGAATAGTTCAAAGACTCCCTATGAATTATGGTATAGTAATCCTCCTATTGTGAAATAATTTAGAGTTTTTGGAAGACAATGCTATATTAGAAGAGATGAAGAAAAGTTAGGAAATTTTGAAGCAAGATCTTATGAAGGAATCTTCCTTGGATACTCTATAATAAGTAAGGCCTACTAGTACTACAATAAAAGACTAAAGAAAATTTTTGGGAGTGCAAGTGTTAAGGTGGATGAAGAACCACTGATGAGTTTAGTATTGATAGAAGGATATGAATCTAATGAATCCCCTTACAATGAAGAATAAAAGGATGTAGAGAAAGAAAAAGAGATGATAGTTGAAAAGGAAGAAGCTCCAAAAAAGACTCCTAAGTATGTGCAAAAGAGTCATTCTAAAATTCAAATCATTGGAGATAAGAGAAAAGGTGTGTTGACAAGAAGAAAAGCTATTATGATAGAGGAACAAGTAAATTTTTGTCTACTTTTAGAGGTGGAACCTAAAAAAAATATTGAAGCATGTAATGATGAGAATTTGATCAAATCTTTGAAAGAAGAATTGGAACAGATTGAGAAGAATTAGACTTGGGAATTAGGAATAAGGCTAGACTTGTGTGTAAGGTCTACTCACAAGCAAAATAATAGATTTTGAGGAGACATTTTCTCCAGTGGAAAGGATGGAAGCCATTATAATGTTTTTGGATTTTACAACACATAAGAATTTCAAAGTATATTAGATGGATGTGAAGTCTGCATTATTGAATGTTGAGTTAGAAGAAGAGGTGTGCATTGAACAACTGAAAGGATTTTAATTATCAGATGATGCTAATATAGTTTATAGATTGAAGAAGGAATTGTATGGACTCAAATAGGTTCCTAGAGCTTGCTATGTGAGGTTAGATAAGTACTTGTTGTAGCAAGGATTCAAGAAAGGTACTATAGATATCAACTTGTACTTCAAGGTTCAGGGAGAAAAAATCCTAATTGTGGTAGTGCATGTGGATGGCAATATATTTGGAGGAAATGAAGGTATGTACAAGATTTTTTTAGAGGAATTGCAAAAAGAGTTTTATATTTCAATGTGTGGGGAGATGAATTTCTTCCTTGGATTACAAATCAATCAATTAGAAAAAAGGTATTTTCATTTAACAATCAAAGTATGTCAAGGAAATATTGAAGAATTTTGGGATGGAGGATTCTAAACCATTATGTACTCCTATGGTTACTAGTTTTTAAGTTGAGAAATAGTGATGAATATCCTAATACTGATCGAAGAAATTATAGATCAATGATTGGTGGATTGAGCTATACCTGACTACTATTAGACTTGATATCATGCATGCAGTTTTTCTTGTGGAAAGATTTCATTAAGATCACAAGGAATCACATCTTGCAATAGTTAAAAGTATATTTAGATACTAGAAGGGAACTCTAGATTATAGTTTTTGATATCCTAGGGATACTAATTTGTCCTTGAGTGCACATACAAAGGTAGATTTGGTAGGTTGTACAAATGACATAAGAAGTAAAAGTGGTGGTGCTTTCTTTCTTGGAAGTAGATTGGTTTCATGGTTGAGCAAGAAGCATGACTCAATGTCATCATCTACTATAGAGGCATAGTATATTGCAACAACATCATGTTGCACACAAGTGTTGTGGATGAAGCAAACATTGAAGGATATCAAAGTATCATATCATGAGCCTATTTCTATCTTAAATGTGATAATACAAGTGTTATCAATATCTCAAAAAACCAAATAATGTATTCAAGAAAAAAATATATCTCTATTTGGTATCACTTTCTAAGGGAGAAAGTCACAGAGAATGAGGTGCAACTAGAATATGTGTTTACAAAGGATCAAGTTGTAGATATGGGCGAGTGTAGGATCATGGGGGTCCAAAAAGTGGCAATATGACAAAAAAGTAGCTGATGACTTTTTTTATCTAAATTTGATGAAACAAAAAGGGGTTATTGAGAAAATTGTCAACTTTCCAAAAATATAATATATGCCTTATTTGGAATTAAATAGATAATTATTATTGATTTTATACATACATTTTGACTAAAGTCATGATTGATAGGTTGATTGAAAAACATCTATAATTCTTAAATAATTTCACATTTTTTGAATCTAAAATATGTGACACATTCTATGTTTCCCATACTATAGGATAAAAAAAGAAAAAATGAATTTCATAAAATTTTGACCAAGTTATGGTGGTCAAACAAACAAGTTTTAATATTTTTTAAAAGTTTTAATAAAAAATTCATAACAAATTGTTTATTTGCAGAAAAATTACAAAAAAATGTGGCACATCTGAGCATGTGTCTTCTACTTATATTGAAATTTTCAAAAAAATAGATTATTTTTTGTTTACACTTAGGTTGTTCAAACATACACCTTTTGTCATTTTTTCCTAAAAATATAGTACTATTGCATTGGAATTCCAAATTTTCACCAAATAAATTTACTTTTTTTCTTAAAAAGGGATAGTATCTTAGAAACTACATTCAATTTTCTACAAATTATATTATTATATATTTTCCAAATTATGTTAATAACTTATTGAAATTTTTATGTTAAGTTACCTAACTCTATTTTTTTGAATTTTCCTTGCCACTTAAGGGCCTAGTTTGGACTCCCATGATCCTGCACTGACCCATATCTTTACAAAGGCTCTTCCCAAAGATACTTTTGAATATCTCTGACAAGAGTTAGGGGTTATCACCCCCTTGTTTCAACAAGATGCATAAGTTGGTGCATCTATCTAGGTGATAATTCAAGATACATTACTATTGGTCCTTGATTGATGTTGAAAGTTACCTCTTAGGGGGAGTAGGTATTAGTGTTGTTGGTTGGTGGAGTCAAGTGGAGCATATTTTTTTCCCCTAAGGGGGAGAGAACTAAAAAGTAAGATCAGTAATGATTGAGTAATGAAAAATAATGAAGAGCAGTGGAGAGAAAGCAATTGCTTGTTGGTGTTGTAATTAGTGTCAAAGTGATGTATATAGATGTCAAAAGGGGAGATAATAAAATAAAATAAAATTACTAGCATGCCGATGTTGTCAAAGGGAATTTTTTTTCCCTTTTCCATTGATGTCAAAGAGTGAGGGAGAGAAGTCTAAAAAAAAAGGAAAGAATTGATGTCAAAGGGTAGAGTAATGGTTGAAGAATTCCTCAGATAGAAGATATTGCAGAGAGAATGGTGTCTTAAGAAAAAAAGTAAAGGGAGGGAATGAAGTGTACCCCAGTAAGGGGGAGTGTTTCTTAATGTAGAGTTTCTTTTGTTGTTGATGGTCTTTTAGAGCTAGTATTGCCATCAATGACAAAGGGGGAGATTGTTTCATGTATGTTGCTAGTATTGTCATTGATGTCAACAATATGGATATTGTTTGTGTTTTCAAGTTCTTGTGCTAGTATGGATGTGCTATGGTTTGATAAGAAGGTGTTGCGGTATTTTCATAAATGTTTTCATTTATTTCTTTCTAGATAAAGTTGCAGTTGCAGTAAGTTCACTTGGTTTCCAAGCGCATTTGAGAAAATTTGAATAAAAGAGCATGTAGTGTGACAGAGGTGTGTTTAGTGTTGTGCTCCACATTTATTCATGGTTGAATATATATGCTTGTATGGTTTGGATGTGATGATCAGAGATGTTATATCCAAAATTTTAAGTTTTGGATTATTCTATAGTGAAATTTGTGTTTGATAGTTTTTATGTCTCTATAGAATGTTTCTGGGAGAAATGATATTTCTTTGTATTCCTTTGCAATAAGGTTTCTCTTCTTGTGGATTTGGGATCTTATATTTTCTATAACTTCCTTCCTTTGAGGTTTCAAGTGTTGAGGCATTTTGTAATTTTTGTTAGTAAGTTGTGTTTTTTGGCAATGTGTCTCGTTGCATAGAATGATTGTGTTCTCAGTTTCAAGTGGTCATGGTAGAGTTTTTGAATATTTTGATGATGTTGGAATATTTTGAGATGTTATGTTGATGTTGTGAAGTGTTTTTATGTGGTCTATGTGACCTAGAGAAGGATGTATGTGGCTGCTTGTAGTGTTAGCTCAGGTTTGGCCAACTTTGAATGATAACGTTGTTTGCAGAGGTACCTTGTGGATTCTGGATGTGTTGAGTAGCATGGTGATGTGGATTTTGGTCCTATTTAACCCTTGGTGTGTTTTTCCTTTACTTATTTTCACCACAAAGGTGTTTGGTGCTAACCTATTTTGGTGTTGCATGTTTTAGGTGCATGCATTTCATTAAGGCCAACCTAATTGAGATTTTTTAGGTTGTAGATGGTATAAATGAAAGGTGAGTTGTTGGAGATGTTGTGTGGTGTGTGAATGATATGAATGTGATCAAGTGTAGTGACCTAAGTACGAGCTTAAATGCATATGACTTTGGATGTTGCATTAGAAAAAAATTTCTACATTTTTAGTGTGCCTAAAGTTGCTGGAGGTAGTGAGCTAAAGGTTGTGTATGGCATAAACTTGTAGTGGTGGATTTCTCCTATTTCCTTGAGATAGTGAATCTCTCTATAACAGTTTCTTGTATTCTTCTTTCTTTTTGGAAGTGATCCACTTGATAGTGAGATTTTATTCTTTTTTTGGGTAGTGATCCTAATTTTATTTGGTGTTTCTATTCATATATATGTGAGCTAATCCTCCTTGTGGTTTTTCCCTTCTTGGGTTTTCCATGTAAATTTAGTGTTCTTATGTGTTTGAATGTGTTTGCATTACTATTGCATATTTTTACATTTTTCTAATGCATGATAAGGGTTCAAAGGTTAACAAGGTTTTGAATGTTAATGAGAGACTTGATACTTTTAATGTACAACTGATTTACCCCTCTCTTAGTTATCTTGTGCATCTAACATAAAGTACATGCTTTTCTTGAAAATTTTCCTCCACCTAATCTACCCAACCATTATTTTCTCTGATGACATCAAATAAAATGAGAATTAGCTATTTTTATCAATTGAATCAAGATCTATCTCCAAACCTAAAAAATACATCCTAAGGTTAACCACTTTCCCAAATTTCATTCCTTCCTATGATAAAAGCTAAGGATATTTTCCTCATGAACCAAAATTCTTCCTTAAGTTAATATTTTAGAACCCTACTCAAGATGATATAGTTAATCGAGTATGATCCTAATATCTTATGTTTATAAGTGTATATTATATCTTCCTTAATAAAATAAGAATAAACACTTTTAGCATGCTTAACCCTATGAATATAAGTTTAGGTACTACCTGTAGTATAGGAAAATGCACACCCTTGCATTTTCATACTTGTTTAGGCCCACCTTACTTTATTTATCCCTATTTATGTCTTAATTGGTCCTATTTTGAATCCACAAGCCTAATGAACTATATCTTTTTTCTAGCTAAATTAGGACCATATTGATATCATTTAGTGTCATTCATAATGAACTATAAGAAAATTAGGACCAATTAAGCCTAATGAACTATATCATCATTTAGCTTGCATTACTAGGTTTTGGGAGTTAAATGTTAAGTTTTCTTTCCCAAGCTTTTGATTGGTGTTGAACCCTTCAAAGCCTAAAATAACCCCTCCTAGGTCTTCCTTGTTGAGAATTAACTCACCCTTTGGGGTTGATAGTCAATCCAATTTTGGTTCCTAAGACATAATTGAATGACCTAGAGAGAATAGTGGGCACATTCCCCCACCTATTTTCTTTACGGTTCACTACCATAACCCCTCTTAATTAGAATGAAAGTGTCTATCCCTATATAGTTATCCCTAAATAAGGAAGATAAATATCTCCCATATCATCATAATTAAAATTATTTAATTCATATACTATTATTCGATTATTGGAGGTCACTCCTTTGAAGTGATCTACTACTTTTCTAATTTTTACATTTACTTCCAAGAAATATCATAACAAGTGGTAAAGAGCTAAAATTTGGGCTGATATTTTTGTTTCTACCATAACTTATAAACCATTGTGAATTTTAACTTGATATTTTTTGGTTTATAGGCATACGTTATATAAAGGTTGAGGTAAAAATTAATAATTTAATTATTATTAATTCACAATTTATTCAAATTTTATGAGCCTTTGGTAAAATTTCACTACGAAAAAATAGTAGACTCCTATCTTTTTTAAGATTACCCATCCTATTAGCTTGGACAAAAATAATATTACGTCCACTAAGATCACCACAACCCACCTTAATTTTCCAAAAAATAGGGGTCCCCTCGATTCCTCATTGTCCATGTTTGATTAAAGGAGGTCCATAATGTGTACTCTAATTTTTTATAAATCATCCACAAGGTCTACCTCCTTAAAATATTAGCTAAAATTTCAAATATTATAGATTCATTAACTTTCCTACTTTCCATGACCAAGAATATGTCTTGAAAATGAGGAGAATTACAATTATGAATATGAAATATTTTAGAAAATGAAACATGAATGGCCATGTTTTGGTGCTTATATTAAATGGATATATTTTACTTTAACATATTATATAAATATTCCAAATCCATACATATAACAATATTTTTTATATAACTTGATGTTTATTAAAACATATAGTAGAAATAAGCTATGAGATTTATGTTACAAATCATGGTCTAGTTTTCTACATACCAATAGATCAATTGGGGAAATTATAAAGTCATTACATGAAACTTTAGAATAGTGGCATAAAAATTATGTATTAAAATAACACATTTATAAGGGGATAAAATATAAAGCCTATAGGTTTTTGGGAAAATATGATGGTGTTTCTATAATGGCGAGTTGAAGAGACCTATTATGTTATGATCTAGAGGTAGATTTTTCAAATATATTTTTTGTTGGTGTCATCCACCTCCTAGGAGCGCCATCTACAATAGAAAACCTTCATGAATACGAGAGAAGAAAATATGCTATTTCACCAGAAAAAGGTGAATAGATTGAGATGCTTAAATTACTTAATGGTACAACCTTTTAAATGTGAGACAAAAGCAGCATGTATAAAACTTCCCAATATGAGAAACAAAACTACCCAAGAGATTAACCTAAATGAAAAACTTAATACACTTACACCCCCCCTTAAGTGAAAATTTAAGGAGAATGAAGATGCAAAAATTGAAAAATGCAATATGGGTCCCGGCTACACAACCATGTTAGGTACCCATTTACAATGCAATCTCTCACAATTGGAGAAAAGGAGAAAAACCCTTTGGGAAAAAACCCCTCTTCAAAAGAGAGAAAAGAAAACAAAAAGTGATGCATGGATGTAGGACTCAATCACACCCCCCAAGGACTACATACATCATGTATATACAATCAATGATCCCCCCATAGGAAGGAAAAAAATAGATATGATATCCCCCCCATAATGAAGAAGCTCCAATGATGATGAAATATGCTTGAAAATGAAAAATGATCCAATGCCTACAAGCAAATCCTCTCCCCTTATGGAGAAACAAGTCCAATAGGTGATGAAGAAGCCACTCCATTTCCAACTGAAAAGAGGAAGGAAATCTCCAAATAGAATAATCCACCACATAATCATGATAAAAAACAACCAAGAAATGTGATGAATCAAGTGAAAGTGAAGGATCATCAATTTCAACCTCCAAAGAAAATCTAGATGTATCAAGAATCATGTTGAAAATATTATCAAAGAGGAGAGAAATCCCCTCAACCATGTCTCCCAAATTTGCAAGGTGAGACTCCAAAAACAAATATGAGATGCCTACCAAATACTCATCCAATAAAATAAGATTTGAAGCATAAAATATATCTTGTTGTACTGAAGAACCATCCTCATAAGCAACAAGAGGAGAAGAATCAACATGGGTTTGAAGAACTCCAAAGTTCAAGTGACCAATCTCTCCCAAGGAATTGTTGTCAGCACTAGCAAGAGGGGTGTGAGGCTCATAGTAATCATCATCAAAAAAATGAGAGAAGGCATAGATGTGAGACTCATGATTGAATTTACCAACAACAATGACTTTTCTAGTATTAGCGTCTTTGATGAAAGCAAAATCTGAAGTGAATTATAGAGTCTTCGGTACCTCACCATGAGTGATTTGATAAATGGAAAAAATATTTGTGTGCAACTTAGGGATACATAGTACATATCTGAAACAACCATCACCAATATCTACATTTCCTACCCCCACAACATCCAAAATATTATTATCTCCCAACAAAATATTGGAAGTGTCTGTAGGATGAAGACCAAAAAAAGGATAGGGGAAAAACCCATGTGGTGAGATGCTCCTGAATCCAAAAACCATCTATCATGACTAGAATGAACTATAAAAGTGACCAATGCATGTTTTTTACTCATGTAGATTTTATCTTCTTTACCACTTGCAAATATTGCATTCCCTAACTATTTAGAGTTGGATGATGATGCAGATGGAGATGGAGATGCAGAGGCTATAGAAGGAGTCACATATGATGGCAATGGAATATTTTTTTTTTGAAGGTGTGAAAGCTCATCAATCTTCTTCATATAACAATGATGTTCATCATGCCCTTTCTTTTTGCAATACACACAACTGAATTTCTCCTTCTTAGGCATTTCCTCTTTTGAAGAGGTGGAAGACTCATTTAACTTTGTCTTAGGCTTAGGTTTATTCTTCCCTTTTCTCTTAGATCAGGTTGTACATCCAATGCATGATTCATAGGGACCCCCTCTAACTGTACAAGTTTGGCTTGCTCCCTTATCAACCAATCACAAAAAAATTCAAAGGAAGGAATTTGGAATGTGTTGGCCGAAGCATCCATGGTGGAGTAGAAGGTAGAAGAAAATACTGCAAATGGGCCTCTCAGCTTAGACAAAATTGAGAAAATTTTCTCTTTATCCATTTTTATCTTCCCACATCCCATCAATTGTGACCTTATAGATTTTAACTTGAGTAGAAAATCATCATGGGAAAGATAGGTTAATTCAACCTCTAGTTACAAGGCACAAAACTTATTGACCTAAACAAACAAGTTTTGTAACTTATTCCATATCTCTTTGGGTGTGTCACACTCATTAATATGAAAAAGGGGACTATCAAAAAAATTCAATTCTATCAAACCCATAGCTTTGTCACACTTATTTCTATGGGAAAAAAATTCATATTCCTTGGTAAGAGTAGGTTGGTTATCACTCTGATTGGACCACAACCCCTTAGACTAAAGCAACCTACATATTTCATCTTCCAAGTATGGTAGTTATGGGGGGTTTGTTGAAAAGTCTAGATAACTAAGAGGGGTGGTGAATTAGTTATCATAACAATCAAACAGATATGAACATGAATTCACACAACACCAAGCACAATGAACACAAAAATTAATGTCAAAACCCAATAAGGGAAAAACCACGGAGAATGCTAATTCTCAATTATAGAACACTAGTTAAGGTGACACCGATTGATTTTTACAAAGGCTCACTGTCGGTGGGCTCACTTCCCAATTATAAAATTTGATTGCAAAATAGTCTCACTAACAAAAATGAACTGATGAAGTTGCATCTATATATGTATGAATTCAATTCCATTTAAGAGCACAATATCTATCTACAACAAATCTAGTTAAGAATCTTCTATACACCTTCCTTGCAAAACCTCTACAAATCAAATTAATTCTTCCTTTGCACCCTTTCATCTGCTCGCAGACACCATACTCCACACTCCTTGTTTCATTGAACAAAAACAACTTTTACTTATACCATTCCATGCCTTCATAATCTCCTAGGTCAGCTAAAAAAAATTTGAATTAGATACTACAAAACATGTCGGCATGAAGAACAACCTTGAAATATTCAATAAGGCCTTGCACACTAGCACTAGACCTAAAAGATAGGTCACACATAAAGATCTTATTACCACATTACAAAGGGACCCATAAATAGGTCGTACATAAGATAGGTTCATTACATAACATAATTATCAAACTTTGAATTACATGAAATATATTCTAGAGCCAATGGGAATGCCACAACCAAGACCAAATCTTGATTATCATCAATTTCAGTATTAGTCAGAGAAACATGATTTTACATGCCAAAATTTGTAACATGCTACATGAATGTCTGGATAGCAAGGTTACTTAGAGTAAGATTTGAGTACAAAATCCAACATCAAAATATTAGTATTCATTATTCTACATTAACCAACTTCCATAGATGTCCCAAAAAGTACTTCCATATCCAGATTAAAGATAACATCCACACTACACAAAATCAAAGAATACAATAGGATAGATCATTTCTATGTATTATCCAGAGCACAACCTTCTGGATCTAGGTTTTGACATCAATGAAAACAATGCTAAATCATCTCAACAACTTCTCAACAATCGCCCCCTTTGGCATTGATGGAAAAACAATAAAAACACAAAAACACAAAACTAAAAAACTTCAAGCACCCCCCCTTTATCAAGCAATTCAATACCTCTTCTTGTTTTTGTTTTTCTCTTCATTTTTCTCCCCCTTTTTTCCATCAAAGGAAAAGGGCCAAATAAGAACATTCAGGAGATCAAGTGAAAATAACTCCACATGAAAAATATTCTTGTACCTTTCTCTCACTATTGGAAGAATCCTCTTCCAAGCTAGCACTACATAAACCATTATGGCACACATATTATCTAGTAGAGTCAACAATTTATTTGACCAACCAAAAAGTTCTAACCAAATCTTCCCTCTGTCTCTGAAAAGACAATAACTCAGCTTGCAACTCTCCAACTCTT
Organism: Sequoia sempervirens; assembly: GCA_007258455.2. Lineage (NCBI taxonomy): Eukaryota > Viridiplantae > Streptophyta > Pinopsida > Cupressales > Cupressaceae > Sequoia > Sequoia sempervirens. The sequence continues at coordinate 463,488,228 of VDFB02271358.1, forward strand.
ATTCTTTGTTTTCCACCTTTATCTTTGAAGAAATCAAAACAATTCCCAATATCATTCAATTTAGATTCAATAGCTTCAATTCTACTTCTAAAATTATCAACAATAGTAGACCACCAGAGACAATACCTGTAGATGTCATACATCTCCTTAATGCATTCTCTTGTCTCACTAATGTGTTTGGATAACTTATTTTTTGCTTTGACACACCTCTCAATCATAGCTTAGAGCTTATGTCCTTCACAACAACCTTTCTTCAACAACTTCTACCAGATCATCTGGTAACGAGTCAGAAAAATCTGAAACAGTAATACCCTTTTTGAGCAGATAATCAATCAAGGCATCATCAATTCTAAGCCTATTGATCAAAGAGTAGGAATACCAAATTTCACAATATTTTTCATATCACCTTTATCCAACACCGAACGAACTTCATCTATATTGATAGAGTTAGATCTAGGAAGATATTTTGATTCCTTCTCCTCTTATGAGATAGTAATGACACCATTTGAGTTAATTTTTCTCCTTTTAGGCTCCAGAGGGGAACTGCTAATGAAAACCTCTAACTCCTTCTTAGTAGAGGAGGAACCCTCCTAAAATTGAATAGACACTATCACACTGGAGCACAGATTCATCTGGAAGGATGAGAAATAAAATTTGCATACACCTACTTTATCTTCCATACATTTCAAATACCTATAAACTTTATTTTCAACAGGGATGTCAGACTTCCATTTAACATTCTCCCTTGAAGGTAGCAAAATTAGAAAGTAAAATACTAAACATATAAGAAGAGACCCAAACTAGAAAGAATTACTCTCAACCAAAGAAATTTTGACATTCTCAATTATGTTTTCCATTATGAGGCTGTAGACATCGAAAATATACATATTGATATCACACTCTGATCTACTAACATCGTTTCTTCCTAAATCATCCCTCGGTCTAACTATTTAATCAAATTCTCTCATCTGATTAAATTCATCAATATTCATCTCTTAATTAAATAAATTATTTTGTCTAATTAAGTCACTTTCCCTTGTTAATTAAATCAATTCATTTGATCTAATTATCCCTATTTAATTAAATAATCAATTTATTTGATTAAATCTCTAAAGTCTATCTGTTAAATTAAATAAATTAAAACCTTATTTGATTTAATCTAACACCATCCCTTTTAATTAAATAAATCAAAATCTTTATTTAATTAGCCTCTTATCATATTCCTCCTTTTGATTTAAATTAATCCAAAAATCTAAATCAAATTGTCAAATCAGGTAAATATCCCCTTAAATTAATCAAATCGATTAATTTAATCTTAATCACTCAAATCCTCTAGATTTTGCAACTTGCACAATTAAATCATTTATTTGATTTAATAAATTCCCTATTTTCATTCAAAAGGCATCTAAGTGGGAATATTCCTCAAATTTGAAATCTCCCCCCAAAAGGACTTGTCCATCTAACAAAGCATTTAAAGCTCTTACATTGTCTCTTACATGTCTCCCACTTGGCATTTAACTCATTTTTCATCCCCCCTAAACATGTCATCTCATCAAATTTGAGGAATATTCCCACTTAGAAGCTCTTGCATTGTCTCTTACATGTCTCCCACTTGGCATTTAACTCATTTTTCATCCCCCCTAAACATGTCATCTCATCAAATTCAAATTTCAAACTTGCACATGGCTCAAAACTTGCTCAACCTTCATCCTCTCACATGTTGACAAGTGGTATCATATCGTTGGTTGAATCTTTGTCCCACATTGATCAAATTTGGACATCTCTTCAACTTATCAATCTATAAATAAAGAGCTTATATCCTTATTTCATCATCCACATCTCAAGCAAAGTTACCATGCTAAAATACTTAGCAATTCTCATCCATCTCATTCAATCATAGCTAGATTTTTTGCAGATTTTAGCTTGGAGCATTCATCAATCTTCATCAAAGTGGATCACAGTCTTCATGAGATCATCAAAGCTAGCATTGGAGTTGGGAAAGGGCCAATTTTCACATCAAATTGGCACCAACTCCCTCAAGAGAACAAGAATTTACATTGCTTTCATAGGATTTAATCTCTTTTGTTGATTTCTCATTGTATTGCTTTCATTTTCCTATTTAGAGCATTGATAAATGGATTTCTTGAGGAATCATGTTTCTAACTTGCATTTCAATCTTCTAATGTGTTTGTTTGTTGTGTTTTGTAGGTATTAGGATCATGGTTCACATATTGGTGCTAGAAGGAGGGGTGATCGATAGATTCTAACAAGTTTTTAAAATTTTTTGCTATTTTTTATAGTTCGTTCATAAATCCGCGTTTTAGCACCCGTGATCACTGTTATAGCGCCTTTAATCATTCCTGCAGCGCTCATAATCATTCCTGCAGCGCGTATAATCACTGTTATAGCACCCTTGATCATTCTTGTAGTGCTCTTGATCATTCTTGCAGTGCTCTTAATCATTCCTGCAGCGCTCTTAATCATTCCTACAGCGTCCATGATCATTCCTGCAGCGCCTATGATCACTGTTTTAGTGCCCATGAGTCAGTTTTAAAATGACCATATCTTGGTCATACGAAGGTCTTTTTTGATGCTTTTTTTTTTGAAATAGGGTATAATTTTGTAAGCTATCCAATGGTGTAAGTTTTTATTAACTATAAATTAGTCAAAATTTTAAAATTTGCATCTAAAGTAAAAAAAACATGATAACTTAGCTAAGTTTTAGGGTGTTTTGGTAAATGATTCATCTAACCCCTATATCCTTTTGTTTCTTTTGATCTCATCTAACATTTTGATCACTTTTTCAGGTTGAAAATCAAAATCAAAAGAAAGAGGAGCATGGGGATGATATTTTGTCTAATCAAAGTGTTTTTTAACACTTAAGTGTTTTTTAACACTTAAGTGTTTGTTTAACACTTAAGTGTTTGTTTAACACTTAAGTGTTTGTTTAACACTTCTTCAAAGAATTTTTCATCCTTCTCCTTCTTAGGACACTAGTTTTCATTTGGGCTTAAAAAGAACCTTTTCCATTTCTTGCAAAGGCTAAAATGAACTTTAGGATCACAACTTACTAGATTTGGTTTATTGGATTAACAATTGAACAAGGCGATTTCTCACACTTCATTTGGTGCTTTAAAATGAAATCATCATTGCTTTGAGGGTTTAAAAAGAACAAGTGTAGCTTTGTTTGTTTGTGAGGGATTACTTAGACTAAAGCCATTGGAAAAGGATGTATGCGCTTCTCTCGCACTTTATAGCGATCTTAAGAATCAAAAGGTCTTTTCCATGACTTTGGGTTGAGATAAAGCAATCACCTCCACACTTCGATTTGGGCTTAAAATTGAACAGACTATTGTGCGAGTGTGAGTGGGGGATTTGTTGCGTATATTCTCTCTCCTTGTTGCCTACAAGGATTGATCGAGTTATGAATATTGTTCTTCATTTGCTTTTGTTTATCCTAGAGGGCCTACCTTGGGGAAAAAGTACTCACCCAAGGGAACGACTCAACCGGTAACACTATAAAGCCAAGAGTATTTTCAGTCGGGATATAAATGTGGATATTGGAAGAAACGCCAATATCACATGGTTAACTCCGACAAGATGGATCCGAAAGGGGACTCTTGCCACATTGGGTCAACTCCTACGAATGGAAAGTCCTTACTAAAACCCTTGTTTAGAAAAGGCCAAAATCCTATTTGTTTGTTGGTGCAAGAACGGTCATTCTGAAGCCGCCCCACAATTTTATGGCTTTTAGTAGAGATGGAAAGCATGCCATGGGAGTTTCATGGGTGTTGGTGCTTGGCTGACCTGTATAAGTGAGTGTCGTGGAGGGGAGCCAGTGGGGTCAAGCATCTAACCATCCGCTAAAAGTAGGCGTAGCTGGACTTGTCCAAGTGGGGACTCAACAAACATTGTCTATCACATCCATAAGATTGTACTTATTCTTGGGTTGCAAAATGCATTGCTTGATCGAAAACAAATAAAAAACAAACACTTAACATCATCAAAATTTCAAACCCTTTTGAAGACAAATACCATTGACTCAATCCATATGTTATTGCTTTCCCTTGGGATTCACATCCTTAGAGGTTTCTAAGCATTGGATTAAATCTCAATTTGTCTTCTTAAGTAAACAATAGGAAAACCTTTTCCTTAAGTTCATTGAATTTCCACATAACATATCTTGTGGGGTTTGAAGAAGTTAGGACATTGGACATTTAGTTTGAAAATCTAATCAAAAAAGTGTTTGTGGTAAAATAAATTCACTAATCAAGATGAAATAAATTGAACCCAACACATGTGCTTGTGTATCTTTGGTCTTATGGGCTTTTGAGCAAACATTGATCTTTTGGTTTGAAGGGAAAAGCATGTTCTTCAAAACCTTGGCCTTGTAAACAAGTCCTTCTTAGGTTCATTTAGGATCAAAATCAAACACTTCATCCATCCAAACATTTATCAAAATTCATCCATCCAAACAACTTTAGAGCTTTTAAAACATCATTCTAGACTTGGGTAAATCATCCTCAAAACCAAATCAAAGTCAATTGTTTAATTAGGTGTGTGGGAATGCATCCTTTCTCATACATTTAATTAAATCAACCATCCTTTGAACAAGTTCATCCTAAGATCACATCCAACATCTTAGGGTTTACAAGTTCATCATCCACATCAAACAATCAAAATCAAAATCCCTAAGTCTAACATTGATCCAAAGTCCCTAAACATTCAACACTCACATCATTCACCTTTCATCCTTCATCTCATCATTGATCCTAAGAACCTTAGAGCTCACTTTTGTGACAAGGTCAAAACACAAGGAGAACATGGAATATAAACTTGATCCATACATCTTGGGTAATCCAAATCAGTTGAATCTTCAAAGCCTTGCAATGCCCATCAATTATCAAAGTCCATGCATGGGATCATTGCCTTCAACGAATGTCAATGGTACAACAAGTGTGAGTATGCCCAAGTCAAAGTTTGGAACACATTTCCCAATGATAGATATAAGTCCAAATCTACAAGTCTATCAATCGAACAATCAATGCATGAACCTTGAAATGAACAATGTCATCCCACTAAATCCCTACATACCAAAGGAGAATGTACCAAGTACAAGTTTTCGAAACATGAATCCTAACTCGAAAAACTTTGGAAAAATGATTCCCAATACCAACAATGTTCATCCTATCATGCCAAATCTGAGCATCATCCCAAATCAGAACATTATCCAAAGTCAATTTTCCCATAATCCCATTCCAAAACTGCAAGTAGGCATCCCAAATTTGCTTAAACAAGAGCCTAATCAACTATATCAAGGGAGTCAAGATCAAAATCAAGAACAAATTTGGTGAGATCAAATTGCTGCACTTTCCAAAATAGTTGAGGCATTGCGCCAAGGGAAATCTCCACCACCATTACCAACATCATTCCTTGGTTTAGGGTTTCCCCCTTTACCTAGCACCAATCAATCCACCCAAATCAATCCACCTAACATCAATCAAACCATCACGTCAAATCCCTCGAATATACCATCGACATCGCACCAACAGATGGTATCTAATCAAACAACATTGATCCCAAATCAAAATACAGTCTCCCAAGGGCCTATCACCTTGGTCATTCCAACCATCACTATCCCTTCAATCATTCCAAACACCACTATCACACCCATCACATCTCAACCCCTCACTACCAAGATCGCTCCAGGCGTATCTCAATTACTTGTCACTGCATCCAACACAATTCCAAATACACCACCACTACCACCAAAACCAAACACAGTAAGACAATATGACATTGCTCTAAAAGCTCACCAGTCATACCAAAAGGCCATCGAACAATATCTAGCCAAGCAACAAGCACGACAAGCTCGACAAGTGCAACAATCCTCTCAAGCTGCCCAAGCCTCTCTGGCTACTCAACAAACACAAGCACAAACACAAAAAATGGCAACTATTGAGAACAAGGATCAAGATCAATCCATCACTAAGCACCTTGAAGCTATGTCTACTTCATCCAATGATCAAATCGACATATGTCAAGAGTCACTTTTGAATCACGATCAAAATCCACCAACAAAACTCGACAATGAGCCAATTTAAGAAATATCAACATCACTTGACTCTATGGTCAAAGACATTCACAATCTCTCCATCGCAATTGTTGAAAACAATGATCAAAACCTCTCCATCGAGGAGCACATTGAGGATGTATCTACACAATCCGATGATCAATTCACCATACATCAAGAGCCACTTTTTAGTGATCACTTTCAAGGAGTGTTAGGATTATTTGATCCTATTGACATAATGCATGATCCATCGACCTATGATCATGTTGAAAATGTCTCTACATTGCTTTATGAGTTAGAGGACATATCTCAAGAATTTATTCCAAAGCATGATCAAAATCTTTCACCAAAGTCTAGCAATGGTCCTTTTCAAAACATGTTGATCCCCTTTGACCGCATGGTTACAGATACTGAAAGAACCCTGAACTCGACACTTGAGGATATTGAACCACTTACCATGTACAATGATGACATCCAAGAACCATTTATAAGAAATCTATCCTTTGAAGCTGCCCCATGTCAAGAATTTGATCCAAAGCATGATGAAAACAACTCCGAAATCATTCAAGATCAAGAATTTGTATCTTCGAGCTACTATAATGATCTAATGGACACTCTCCTATCCATACAAGATGTCGCAAATGATGATCACACCAGCATAATGCATATTCATCCAGCTACCCATGAGATGATTTCTATGGATGGACACGTAGATGGTCTTCATCTTGAACAAGATTTTGTTACACAAAAAGAGCAGATTCTTAACTCCTACAATCAAACAGAGTTGTCAACATCAGGATCAAATATGTCCCAAACTCAGATTGAGGACATCATGAATAAAGATATCCATCATTATCCACTCAACAAAACAAGTCAAATAGAACATCCAGAGTTAGCAGAGCAGCAAATTGAAAGAATGTCAACTACAGTGGTCATTTGTCAGAGCATGTTTACTAAAGAAGATATCTCAAAACAAGCAGAATCAAGGAATAAAAGTGATACTATCACCATACTGGGGGCAACTTCGTCTCAAGCAAATGTCAACATAGGGAGCACGAAGAATCCTTATGATGAAACTCGTGTCAATACTACAACCAGCCACATCATGAATCTTCATCCACCCATCACCCCATCCACGAATTGGGACCAACGTCAAAAGGAAGATTTGAATCAAAGAAAAAAGAACATTATCAAAGCAAAAGAAGCTGAGAAATAGAATGGACAAATCAAATACAAATGGATACCAAAGAATACAAAGAAAAATCATCCCTATCAAACTCCATTAGTCAAAGAAACTATGGGGAAAAATCAAAAAGGGAAAAGTATCCATCAAATATGTCCACAAAAGCAAAATAAGGCTTTTCAAGCGATGTACAAAGTGTATCAGGAAGTTGGTCCAAATTCCATGCACACTTTCATATCCACCCATCATTGCTCATCTTCCCAAGTTTGGAGAATCAAAGGCTCCAAACTGCCAACCAATCCATCTTTTATCCCTAAACACACTCCATCCATTCCTCCATGCATAATATCCAATTCTTACATTGACCGTGTATTGGCAACAACCCTTCATCATAAGGATTCAGAAGGTAATCTATCGCGATGTGCGCACAAAGACAGAGTTAACCCTGGTATCAATGAAGCAGATCAAGAATCCAAAAATTTGCATTCAAGTGCACATATCTTAGCAAAGTAGCTTCTTCATGCAGGATATCGATGGCACATTATGACAGAAGCATCTACATCAACAACACCTCATGATTTAGCATGAGCTTAAAATCTTTCAAAAAAATCAAAAAAAACAAAAAAGAAAAAAATCCAAAAAAAAATTAGAAAAAGGATTGAAAACAGTAAAGATAAAAATCATCCTCTAGTGAAAACCGCATGGGCGGCACTTTGGGGAAGACCATGATGAAAACCTAGCAAACAGGCGTCATGTGTAGAATTGAGCATCTACGTGCGCCACTTCAGGTGAAAGCATCTCATCCCATCCGTAATAAATCGAGCATTCCATCCATCTTATCCATAATAAATCCATTCATCCATGAACCATTTATCCAATCCATTTTCATCCATCTGCATCCATCATCCAAGTTATCTTGATCTTGATGAAAATTTGGGGCACACTTTACACTTGCTTATGGTAAACATCTTGACATGGGTTGTTTTCATTGATCCCATCCTTCCCCAGCATTATCTGAAGCCATGAAGCATTATCCAAATTAGCATTCTTTATCCAAACACCTTATCTTATCACAAGATAATCCTTGGAATCCTTTGCGTATCCATCCATCCATGCACCTATCTGAGCATCCATCTATGAAATTCCATACATTGCTAGACACTGAGAGCAAAAGTTTACATCTTGCTTTGGGAATAAATCTTGATCTATATCCTCCAACTTATGTGGCGATCCGAACATTAGAAAACATGAAACCAAATTGGTCAAAGCATTTGTGATCTAGAATCCGAATCACTAGCCCATGGCATATTTTGACAAGAACATGTTCTTTATCAGTCTTCATCTTTCATCGAACATTGATCCAAACAATCACTATCAGTTGCATCTAACACACCCTTCAAACGTCACATCAAACCATTTGAACAAATTTTGTTCCAAATCAAGCTTCATCAAACATGATCAATCAAATCCAATCAAAAAATCATCATCTCGGGATATCATTGTGTTGCTTAACACTATCCTTGCATTGTTGTGCATCCTCAACAATGTTATCCTCATCAATCCTCATCATCCATCCTTGCATTGTTGTGCATTGTCAACAATGTTATCATCATCAATCATAATCAATCAAATCCTCACATTGTTGTGTATCCTCAACAATGTTATCATCATCATCAATCCATCGATTCGATCAATCAACCTTAGCTTGGTCTTCAACAAAATCCCAAACAAAACACTGATATCATCACACATATCCATATCCAAATCGTCAAAACATGCAAAAAATCCAAAAACACTCATAAAATCAAGAAAAACGTCAAAAACATTGGAATCCAAACTACGTCGTCTCTGAGCTTAAACGTAGGAAAGGCTAATCTTTGATCAACCCCTGAGACACAAATCCAAAAACATTCGAAAAAATCAAAAAATCAAAACATTTGAAAAATCCAAAAAACCCAAAAACAGCCTCAAAACATTTCAAAACGTCAAAAACATCCAAATATTTGAAAAAATCCATCTGTCTCATCTTGCTTGCACCCGCAATAATCAATCATCCATAATAAACTGATCATCACATTCATCCTTTGGCAACACAAACTGAAACAATCATAGTAGTCAACAATAGAAAACTTCAATCGTAAAATCTAAATCAAAACAACAAACTGTTAAAACAAAATCAAACTCTTGACCAATCACAAACATGTCAGTCGACCTTATATCAATAGCCTATCAATCAATTTATCAAACCATCATCATCCTATAAAATGCATGTCCTAGGATATATCATTCCGACAATGGGCATCATTTTGGATATCACTTTGGATCTTATCCTATCAAAACAAATCCCTTTGGCTAAAGGTATGAAGAACATTGGCTTGTTTGCATACTTGATCTTTTCTTTTGATTTATCTTATTGTGCTCATTCCAAGGACCTCTTGATGATATTTGAACGAAGGATTTAGAGAAATAGGAATGGGGCAACGATCATCATTCTTTTGTCTGCTGTTCTTGTTGGACGTTCTTGTAAAATAACTTGGTGAATACTTTCTTTGTTAGATCTATATAGAGGATGTTTTGGATGGCTTGTTGACTATTGCATTGATTGGTTTACCTTTCCGTGTTTTGGTCTGAGGTGTCTGAAACTTTTGAAGTACATCCTACCAAGGTTTCTGTATGTCAGGTGTGAACAAGAATACTCCTATTTGATTGTCGAGTCAAAGTTCATCACACTAGGTACCATGCCATCCTAGTTTTCTATACCTTGATGCATCATACCACGTGTGTTATCAAACATAAAAAAATTTAGCCCTTTGAAAATCCCTACTCCTCGGCAAGTAATCATCATCATCATCATCATCATCATCATCATCATCATCATCATCATCATCATCATCATCATCATCATCATCTCATGTCTTGTTGGAATCTCTTATTTTCTTCTATCTCTTGCTAATCATGCTAACATGGTACCATGACAGTTAATCATAAATCATCATCATTGCATCCATCTTGCATCCACAAACCATCAACATCTTGTGTAATGCATA